>CM024790.1:26380706-26450706 GCA_014281875.1 Nibea albiflora
TCGAAGCAACACTTGTGACCACGGCAGACAGCTGAGAAAAAGCCCACTTCACACAACTCGACTCTCAGAAATGATTAAATTATTAAAAATGTAACCGCTCACATACAGTGCTGGAAAGTCAAAACTAACTCGAGCCTCCAGTCATAACGGCTACATGTGGTGGAAAGGTCAACCAAGACTGCACGTCCATCCATCCATCCATTTCCTTCTGCCTATCCAGGGTTGGCCAGTAACATTTCAGCTCCTCCTTCGCTGGCAGGATGGAAGTATACAGTCCCCGGCGAGAGTTTTAGGTCTGCCACATTTCAGCCATTTGTATTAATTATCTAATTATCTAAGTCACTCTCCAAAGCTCATGGCGATCGGTGAGGATTGCCACGTAGACAGAGCTTTGCCTTCCAGCTGAGCTCCCTCTTCCCAACAGCGGTTTGGCAAAATGTCTACATTGCATTGGACGGTACCCAAAGCTCACGACAAGCAGCTGAAGGGTGCAACGTAGATAGACTGGTAAATCGAGAGCTTAACGGCCCGGCAAAACGTCTGCATTGCTGCTGACACGGCACCAATCTGCCGGCTCATCTCACACTCCGTTTTCTCATCACCTGTGAAGAAGACCCCGAGATACGTGAACTCCGTAGCCTGGGGCAGCAACTCGCTCCCAACTGCATGTGAAATTGGAGCTTTTTGACTGTGTTGTCTGTGTCTGTCCCAGGAATGTGGTGGCCTGTCAACGAATACAATGCTATCGAAGGAAGATTATTCAGAGATCCACACTTACGTGGACGTTTTACTCCATCTCTACCGGCCCATGCCTTTTAAACACGGTCGCGATGGCCAGTGCTGAGCTATGGAGCTTCATCAGGAGGACGACTGCTTTACTCCATGAACCTGGATTGTGTGTGTAACCTTTTGGATGCGTAAGAACACAGAACATTAACATTAAATCCTGCCCGATCCTGTCGCCGTGTCAGGAGATTTAAATAATCAATGAAAAACGGGTTGTTGTGTGTGCTGAGGCCGAAGCTGCAGCCCGGATCGCTTGTTAATGAAGAGCCAGAATGTCTTCTGCGCTAAAAGGTCGATGAGACGACCTTTTCATCTATCGCTGACCAGAAAAGAAAAAGAGGACGACGTGCTTCCACCTCACAGGAGAAGTAAAGATATGTCGTGTTACGAAGTGGATGATAAAGGTAATCCATGCACACCTGTGCCGACGTGCTCCCAGACGTGTGTGTGAGTTCATATTAAAAAAAAAGTAATAGGTTGTGTAAAGTGTTTGGAGTGTAGCGCTTTGACTCTGGCCTGGCTAAAGTTAAACTTCAAATCTAGTGTTTTGACCTGCCCTGCGGTTCTGCCCCCTGAGAAAACATTTGTTGGACTCACAGCTCACATCTGTAGTACTTAATGTAACAGTCCGACTGCTCTAGTGGAGCTGATCCGGCGGCTGACAGGAGGAGACTGCGGCGAGACCTGCCCGGCTCCCAGGTGTGTCGGTGCTGTGCGAATGAGACAGCGAGGTGGTGCAGGGAAATAACAGGAAGCATCCGCAGCCAGGTTTCCACTGAAGGAATATTATTTTTTCATGAAAAACTTCGTTAAGGATCCTGTGAGATTTACTTTGATGTCAGGAATCGTTTTGTCAGAGTCTGAGTCGCGGCGTTTCAGCTGCTGGATATCTCAGTATTGAAGGAAACCTTTTAAAACACAGTCTAGAAATGATGAAACTGCTTGTGTGTGTGTGTGTGTGTGTGTGTGTGTGGGTGTCACACACAAGTTAGACTCATACATGTTACAGAGCGTGTGTGAAAGAGAGATAAATGCAAGCGTAAAGAGGTGACATGAATGACCCCTCATAAACGTGACGACCTGGAGAGAGGCAACCTTCATGCTCTATTCCTTTCACTGTCTCACACACACACACACACACACCGACACACTCGGTCTCACACACCTAATTAAGAACCAGCGATCAGCCTGTTTTGTTCTTGCTAATGCGTATTTTTATTGCCGTCCTCTTCCAAATCACATGCCTGGGCAATTTAGTTGCACTTTAACCACAACCGCAGAGGCCCATATGTTGTGATTAAAGTCCCCGTCGAATAAAGCACGTCCAGAGATCACGCTTAAGCTCAAATAAATCACACGCCGAGACACTCGACTCAAAGCGACAGTCGTTCTTCTTTCCATCGAAGGTGAAGAACAATGAAACAAGAATCACATTAACATATTAATGACATTCTGACAGCGGTGCCTGGGTTTCGTGATGCCAACAGAAATATAACTCCTTTTTTGATATCTTCATTTGAGGAATGTAAACTCTGAAGCTCAATGACAAAAACAACTGGGAAGAAATTGCTTAAATAATGCTGTTTAAGCATATAATACTTTTTTTTCCAGTCTGGTATCTGTGGTGACTTTCCTGCACCGGAGTATTCATGACAGCAACGCTGGTGTTTTAAACCAAGGATGCAGGAAGGAAGTAGCCCTAGTTCATCCTGAGAGCGACGGGCGATTAGCCTGTCAGCTCCTGGCAATAAACCAAAAACTATTTTTTATAAACCGCCTGGTTTCAAGGTTGGACATTCCCCAGACCTAATAGCAGCACACTGGCGAGACAACAGGTGTCTACCAGAGCTGTTGGGGAATCACTAACCTTGTCCATCAGACACACGGTTTATTTTCACAGGCCAACAGTTGTATTGATTCTCAAACTGAGTTTTTTTGTCTGCTTCCTCAGATTCAAAAGCTGAATTTCTTGTTGCCGAAAGGACTCATTGATTGTTGAAGTGTCCGTTTTGTATTGAGTATCATCCTCAATACGCTGCTGTGGACTGTACTTACAACACAAACCTTCTAGTCTTCCAACCACTCAAATCGTTTTTACACTACACTCAGTTTTTGGAGTTAACCATTCATTTGCATTTAAAAACCAACGGTGCAGCCTTCAGGACCAATTTGGGGTTCAGTATCTTGCCCAAGGACGCTTCGACGTGCAGAGTGGAGGACGACCTGTTCAACCTTCTGAGCTACAGCCGCCAAAAGTTCTGCACTCCATGTTTTACATCTAAGAATCATCTTAAATTGGCATAATTGTGATTTTGGTCAACAACTGCCTCATCAAAGAGAGTAAGAAGTCTACGAATCGGACAGGTTTGAAATCCAGCTCTTGTATTCTCAGGATCAAACTGTGTCTTTCCACTGAGCATGCATGCAGATATATCGCAGTATTGTAATATACCATAACGTGTTGCAACGAGCTCAAAGTGTCACAATTGTGAGTTTGTATCGTCTTTGAGTTTTTGAGTATCGGGCATAACTCAAACTTCCAAGCTCCCTCTTTCAGCAGAGTTATCAAGTCCTTCACTTCAGCGACCGCTTTTCTAACAGAGGGTGTCATTTTCTTGTTATTGCTGATGGTGGGTCTGCCATACTGGAACAACATTCTTCGTAAGTTCTTCCTGTCAGTGGGGACACTTTAGTCAATATGAAGCCAAGACAGTTTGTCATTATCTGCCCAAACTGTCATCAGTAAACCCGTTTGTGTTCTCGCCGGGAACCTGGTTGCTTTTTAGTGTCATTGTTGTTGTCATCTTTGAAATGCGAGGTCAGGGTTTGACTTTTATCCAGAGTATGAGATGTTCTTGTTTTTATCACTTGATGCTATCTGCTCTGGAAAGTCTCTGTTCTTAATAAGGGGACATCAACTTCGACCTAATTGCTCATTTCTAAATAGATTGGCTTCCAATCTCAGAGGTGAGATGAGGACGGGACAGAGAGAGACGGAGTAGACGTCCAGTGGAGATGACACACACAGAGGAATCAATTCAAGCCCATTTTCTTCAACATCTTCAACGTGAGCTAGATTTCCTTTAAATGGATCCAAACGAAAGCTTTTCACATGCCAGGATTTGAGCTTTACTAATTATATTTGATGTTTGACAGTGATTCATTCATAGCTTGTGTGTAGGAAGTACCATTTCTTCACCACTCAAAGTGTCGACTTTGCAGGACAACCCTCAGGGCGTATTAACACGAATGATTAATCTGGAGGATTAGGCTGCAGCCTTTTCTCCAGGAAACTGTTTATATATGCAGATTGTGTTTTAGAGTGAATTGTCCCTTCTGGGCCTCTGTCTTAGCCCCATATGTTTCATCATCTGCTCCACTGTTGGCGTCAGAGGAAACCATTAGCATATAGAATCATTAGCAGTGAACTCCCGGTGCTTAAAGTGATATTTTAGTTGTGCGGGATATATTGCTTTCGTTTTATTTCATCACCTTTGGTTGTCTGACTAATGTTCCCGTTAGAGGGCACATAACCATCGGCATTCACCTTACACATCACGCATCGCATAGCTGCAGAGAGAGAGGACGCACGGCGGCTGTTGAAAAACGGCTCGGGAATCTAGATCGGGAAGTTAAGGAGTGATGCCTTGAGCTAGGTTCTAATTCGACTCCAGTGGACTGCAGTTAAAATAAGTGTAGGAAGCAAGGCTACTCTAATTCTGTGTTAAGATTGGAAGAAAAAAACTGTGACCAAGTCACTTCATCTTAAAATGAACATAGTGATTAATGCCAAGAAGAAAAAAGGATCAGACGGCGTGGGAGTCAGTGATGCTGCTGTGGGTGTTTCTCTCTTCCTATACAGGATGTAAACGTTGTAGCACTAAAATGCTAATTTGCCTGAGCTCGTGCTTGTCTGGAGCCGGCGGGGCCCGCTGGGTTGTGTTGGGACGGTCGCTGGAACATCTGTTCACATCCGCCAAGATTGCCACACGAGTGTGTTGTGGAAAAGTACAGAGATATGATGATTTCATTCCCCAAAGATCTCTGCTGTAGATGGCTTGCTTTTCAGCTGCTTGATGATCTTGGCTGAAGTTCCCCAGTTTTGTGCGTTTGCTGCTAATTTCACAGAGGACTCGGCGCAGCTGCGAATCGGATGTTATTCTGAGATAAAGATACACACACACACACAACATTAGATGTTTTACAGCCACTATCTACAGTGCATTGTGCAGTTAGAGCCTGCTGTCACTCACAGTGAACCTCCGTGTCAGACTCTTGGTCTAATTGTTTTGGTCAGGATCCAAGTGGGACTGCTTTCTGCTGTCGTCATGAGCCCGAATGAACTGAGCGAAAGGTGGAAAAGAAAAAAAGCACTGCAGGGTTTGGATGAACAGTTCTAACAAACATGGAAGCAAAGAATGAAATGCTCACAGCCACATGAGACATGACGCGATCAGAGTCGACATGAGCCACGATTGTTTAGATTTTACGTCATGCTTTGCAGTCCTGCCACCGCTGGCTCCAAGCTCGTCCAAAAAGGGGCAAAAACATGAAGCTGAGGTGGGCGGGATAAGCCTGGTTGCTCAACACCTGGAACAGCAGACCACCTGTCAAAGTGACCACAGCCCTTAAACCATAGGTGAACCACATGGAACAACAGAGACATTACCTATAGAGACCAGGCTGTAAACATGTTTATATAGGCTCTTATGGAAACTAACTCATTTTGTAGCCTGCCTCAAGTGGCCATTTGAGGAGCAACCTTTGACTTCCATGAATCCTAGAATAAAAGCATTATTATTGTTTGTGTGTGTGTGTGTGTGTTAACAGACCTCGTGAGTCCACCTACTTCACTGACTTAGCTGATGCAGTGCAGCCACGCCGGCCCTTCAGAAGCCAGACAGCATCGATGTTTCCTCTCTGCTGCATTCTCCAATGTTGTCTGAGCTTATCGACGTAAACGCTCACACGCATAAACCAACTCGCAGAGAGGCATTGGCACAAATGTACAAAAACATTAGCACTACTGTTATATACAGCTGCACTTTAAACACTGACGAAGACGCACGCACGCAGAGACTCGCAGCCAATCAACAAATGCAAACACACATTATGGGCTAACTATAAACACTGTAGGGCAATGGCACATTAATCCATAACATGTATGTGTGTGTAGATAGCTCAAAGCACACACACACACACACAGTTGGACACACACAGTTGTATAAACGATGTACACACAGAATAAATGCATATAAATAAGACAAAACATAAATAAAATATATGCGAATGCAGCCAAAAGCCTTATTCAGACATACACACATGGACACACACACACTCACTGTGTGTGTTTGTTGATTGGCATTGGCTGCTGCATTGCCGACGACCAGCCCAGTTTCATTTGCATAAAGCACAGGGGCGACGCACCTTTCCCTCGCTCTGCTCCGCGGGAGGATGATTGGCAGCGACTCGTGCGCAGCCAGACGCTGAAATGTGACTCTGCTATGACTGAATTCAAAGGAGCCGCTGGCCCCGGCGGCTCCGAAGCTCCACTCAATTTCACCTTTTTGCTTAGATCCAATTTTTTTTTTTTTGACTGACATTTCTGTATGTGACCCGTATCTGATGCCAGATTGATGGACGCATCCTAAAATGACCCATGAGTGCAAACTAACGGAACGAGTCCCGACATTCAGATTTCTGTTGCATGTGGCTATAACGTAATCCGCATGAATAGTTATAAAGTATAATTATGGCTTTCACGCTGGCCAACATGGAGTGTTTTTCTTTCAGATGACCTTGAGTGTTTCTTTCATACGATGCGTTTAGAGCCCTGCTGTGCTGACACAATGGTCTGATTGTAATGAAACGTGGGGCGGCGCACGTGTGCTGAAGTACACATGGTGAAGTGTGGACTCCTCTGAGCAAATCATCTGCAGAGCATTTTGAGCTCTGAACACTTGCACACCTGTACACAGCTGGCCGTTTGCAAGAATGAAGATTGCATTGTCGAATCTGGCAAATTAGAATCACCTTCAACAGGATGTTTAGCAGCTTTAGGAAGACTTAGCAATCAATGTTGTTCCTTACCTGTCAATCGAAGCGTCCACACTGTTAATTATGCATAATCGGTCTGTTCGTCCGTCTTCTTACGCTTATCCGAGGGCGGGTCGCGGGGGCAGCAGCTTCAGCAGGGAGACCCAGACTTCCCTCTCCCCGGCCACTTCGTCCAGCTCTCCCAGGGGGGCCCCAAGGCGTTCCCAGCCAGCCGAGAGACATAGTCCCTCCAGCATGTCCTGGGTCTTCCCTGGGGCCGCCAGGGGGGCGTCCAGGAGGCATTCCTCACTAGATGCCCCAGCCACCTCAACTGGCTCCTCTCGATGTGGAGGAGCAGCGGTTCTACTCTACGAGCTCCCAGCGGATGGCTGAGCCGAAATTATGCATAATTTTAGCCCTTAATATCATTTGAATGTGTGAACTACACGCTGGTGCGTTCAGTTAGCTGCAGGACAGGCTGGAAAAGTGAGTATTAGTTCCAGGAAGAGGCGTCACTGTCAAAAAATGTCACCATTGGAATCAATGGTAAATATCAACGGCCATTTTATGGTTTTTATACATCAAAAGAGGAATAAAAGGTTCTTCCTCAGTGATAACAATAATCTAGTAGTCAGCTTGTTTAGCGAAATTAGATCTACCGTTTGATCTTGAAGAAATAATGGAGTCACTGCACGTTACATTTAGCAGGCGGGCCTTCAGTTGGATACAGTGGACTGTAACTCATGGAGGCCTGATGTGTGCAGGTGGATTTTGTTGTAGATAAAACTGCAGAGATTAATAAAACACAGTTTATCACTGTGACACAAACAACAAAACAAGAAGGAGACATTCTCTCCTCTTTAGTCGTGTGCTGAAATCCCGGCTCGCAGCCCGTTTCATCTCTGCCTTCCCGTCTCAGCTCCCCGCTGCTGAAATAAGAGGGGAAAAAAAGAAAACAGTAATCCAATAAACTGAAGAAAAAAAACAAAACACATACTAATACATTCAAAATTGACTGAAACAGTGTGAAAGTGCATTTATATATTTATTTCTCAGGGTTACATCACTTCTCCGAGCCCCGCGGGCGGCTCAATTAGCATAATAATTAAGCCGGAGCTGTAATGCGCGGTTTGTTCCTATATTGCTGCACACTGCAGTCGGTTTTGAAGTTTCACTCCTCCACACACAGCTCCCCTCCACCCTCCACCCTCCACCACCACCGCCGCTTCCTCCCCTATCCAAGAAATTACCATGCATTTAGACAATGGGAATGAATTAACAGAGAGCTAATTTCTCCTGGACTCCTGTGTGTGTGTGACTGGTTATCAGAGTGTGTGTTGGTGTGTGTGTCTCGAGAAGGGAGATGGAGGGAGGAAGGTGCACAGGGGGGACGAGGGGGGGGAAATTTCATTATGAAATTGAGAATGAGGATTCAATCAGACCTCATTTAAAGACTAATGTTACTCTCCTCTCTCTCTCTCTGTCTCTCTCTGTCTGGGATGTTTGCGTGGATTGACATGATTTATAGTGAGCTGCGATGAGAGCATAATGATGTTCGGAGTAATGAATTGATTAGCATTTAAATAGCCGGGAGAGCGCGGTGCAGGGCGGCTTGATCAGCTGCGGGTTAAAGTTCAGAATGGTTTGATGTGATTGTCGCATTAAAAGAGAAGCGCTCTGCAGAAGTTTGACAGGTTCTCATTCTCATCAGCGCTTACGTGTGACGTCAGGCTTTAACCTGATGTTTGCTCATCAATAACACTGATAACTTCTCAAGTTGGAACTAATCAGAAATCCATTAAAGTCACACATTAATTTAAGGAGTTCTAATTAGATCTGATTAATCAGTCAACTTGATTAATTGGTCAAACCAAGCCGTGAATTTTTTTTAGTTCTACGGGGAACAAGTGATGCTTACAAATTATAATTTAGCGTGCCAGAATTCATCAACTTAACCGATATCAAATGTAGCAGTGAAGTATTATTAAATTATGAAATATCAGAACTGCTTTATTACTTCATTATTAGCACTTCTCTGCGGTTACTGCCGCTGTTATCACTGTTTCAGTTAATAATAGCGATGAAGGAAATTGTCTTAATTTCACTGCTGCTAAAGAGTCGTTGGTGTAAAAGTGTCTAAACTGTGTTACTTTGTTAGTTTCTGTGTTTGTCCATCATTTTCTAAAAGCCTCAGAAAACAACATTCTGTGTTAAGAGAGATTGTTGCAGTCCAGTGTCTGGAACAAATAAACAAACAAATAAACTCTCATTGTAGTTTACCTGCCTCCTTCAATCCTGAGTACGTCAGTACGTTGAGTCCAAACAGACTGAGTGACCTCGGATGAATATCTAATAATAACATGTGAATGAATCCTCCCACACACACACACTGCTCTGTCTCACATGTGCTGGACGCTCTGTTTTCCAGCCCACGGCAATGACCGGTGTGTGTGTGTGTGTGTGTGTGTGTGTGTGTGTGTGTGTGTGTGTGTGTGTGTGTGTGTGTGTGTTCTGTTTTTATGAAGTCTGATTTCTGACTTGTCTTGTGCACTAACAGGAAGTGAAGCAGGATTCATCATTCGGAGACACAAACACAGAGTAACTTTGACAGTGGCTACGAGGCTGATGCTGCGATACTTTTCTGTTTTGCTGTGCTTGTACTTCTTTTTACTCCACTGACATGTAAATGAAGGTGATTGTTTATTATAACAGATGATGTGTAAAGATTTATTTATTTTTTTTGCGCCTCGACTCTACGGGGAGATTTTTGGGATTGAGGGGCGTTGGCTCCGAGCAGCAGCAAGATAAATCCTCCCATGTAGTGCAGACACCGGTGGCGGTCGCTGATGACTCTGCTGAGGCTGATGACGGATGAAATGATGAAGCTGATGAATCTGGGTAGAGCTGGAGGTGGAGGTGGAGGTGGAGGTGCCGTGACAACAGTGTGGACAGACTGAAGGCAGAGAGAGAGAATCATCAGGTGTGCTATTGGATTTATGTGACCTGCTGATGAGAACGCGATAAGATGATTGACAGCCGCAGATAATAACAGCAGGGAAATGAGTGTGAGACTGAATGTCAGGATGCAAAGAGAAGCTGAGCACAGGTCTTCCTCACTGAGAGGGTCATCACTGCTTTCAGGTTTGGAAAAGTCTGCAGCTACAGTTTAAATGAAGTCGAAGCGTTCTCACCTGATTCAGGAGCCGCTGCTCAGAACATAAAGAAGCAGTGACACACGCCTGCTGACTTTAAGCTGTTTTTCGTGTCTGAATTTGTGCTTGCGTGTGGACTAATTTGAATGTTTGAGTGTTTGTGCATCCGAGTGTGTGTGCGTGCGTGTCTGTTCCTCGAAGCCGAGCAAAGACCGCTTAGCTTGTAATTCTCTTTTAATAACAGTAATCTTGCCACAGCTCTGCTCTGCATCAATAGTCATTGCGCTATTATTCTGAAAAACTCAGGGAGGAAAGGACGACGTGACAGAGAGGAGAGCTGAAAAGAAGACAACGGACGATGACGGCTGGCGGACAAAATGAGCCGTCATTTCTCTGACTCGATGTCCTCTCAGTCGTCCTTATCCATACAGCCAGGTGCTGATTTTATTGATTACCGATTCCTCGCTCTCACACACACACACACACTCAGACATTCTAACACTCCCTTTCTTTCCAATAGTGTAACACAAACTCTCTCACACACACACACACACTCAGCAGAACCCCCCTCAGTCTTTCCATTATTCCACCCAATTATACTTTGTCGGTTTATCCCTCACTCACACACACATGCATGCACAATCCCTTAATGCCTCCACGCCCAGTGTTTGCATACAACGTCATCACACACACACGGCCTTAAACTCTTAAGGCTGTGCTTGAATCATGCACACGCAACGAGGGAGGGGGCCGCGCAACGAGGTCTCGGGCTCACGGACTGTGTGAAATTGTTAACAGGCTGGGTGGATGCGAATATAGATCCGAGGGCGTGGTGATCAATAAATACAGCCAACCACGGTGACGCATGAAGGCGACATCTGAACACATAAAGAAACGTCCGTAGTGTAGGTGGTTTCACCGCTAACTCCTTAATAATATTATTTTTCCTGTGTGTGATGTGGGTAGATGTGTTTGTGGTTCCTTTGTAGCACCCTGATGTCATTTCCATGACGGCGCACTTGGCGCCAAAGTGCCGCACAACCAGGCAGCGTAGATTTCAAGGTCAGGGAAACACCAAACTGTCAGAGAGCTGTTTGTTTCGCTGCCCTGCGTCTCTTCCAATATCACACACAATTTGGCTTTTTCTTTCACTCCCTTACGCTCGTCTTTGTGCTTTGAAGCAGTCATCGCGGCGCGTTATGTTTCTTGCATCTTTGATAAATGCGTTCATCTGTTACAAAGTCCCACTGTGGCAGTTTATTGCAGGATATCGCAACCTCTCTCCGGTGTGGAATAAGTAGTCTGTGATGGGAAACATTACGGGTTTACATAATAACTGTGGTATCTGGCACCGACATGGAAATCCTCGTGTGAAGCTCCAGCACATCGCACAGATGCTCGATTGAGATTTGGGGGATTTGGAGGCCAAATTGACACCTTGAACTTGTTGTCTTCCTCAAACCTTTGCTGTGCGGTCCAGGTCTGATGCTCACATGGCCTTTGTTGGTGCTTTGAGGAGCAGACGGGGTCAGCGTGGTGTACTCTGTGTGTTCTGACATTTTTCTTGCCACCCGTGACCCCGATGCCGGTTCACCACCTTTGATTCTGTTCTGACAGCTGCAGACGGGGAACACCCCACAGAAGCTTGGAGGTCTGGACATGCTTCAACTCAGTCGCAATCTGGCCCCTGTCAGAGTCACTCAGATCCTCACGCTCGCTCGTTGCTCTCGCTACTAATACGTCAACTTTGAGGAGAAAACGCTCACTTGCTACCTGATGTGTCATACGCGCTGACAGGTGCCACGATAACAAGATAATCAGTGTCATTCGCTTCATCTCTCCGTGGTTTGGTTGTATGTTCTTATGCATGTGCGTAACGTCTTCAGGATAATGTTATGCATGTCAAATGTATGCATGTTTTCCCCTTCAGACATTCATCACAAGCACACAGTGGAGACATTCCCTCCGCTGTTGAATCTTACTTTGTAATTCCTGGCAGAAGGTTATTATTCAGAAACAAGCCCAGAAAAGGAAACATTAAAACAAAATCTTTAATATCTGACTGGCAGAGATGAAGAGACAGGACCTGGACTGCAGTCAGTGTTCTGAAAGTTTTGTTACCGCTGCCTGGCTCCATATATCTCCTGGGGTGCCGCTTCCTGGTTGGCCCCAGCGGTCATGCACGGCAGCGTCCTCGAGGAGGTTCAGGACGGGGATTGGCGCGGCAACCTCCGGGGACCGGCCAATCCGCGGGGCCCGATTGCCCCGGCACGGGGTTTTAAACTTGGAGCGCCGATGCATCCGGACAGTTTATTGTTTTGTGTGTGAGCTCGCCTCGTTGTTGCCAAATTGTAAATGTTCCCTTTAGCACCTCAACAACAATTAATAAATACTTAGTTTATCATCCTTCACACCTGGTTTTATGTTCCGGTCCTGACAGTTTAATTTTGGAAAAACTGAATCCTGACACAGTATCAGAATTAACGCAGACTGTCATGATGATTTGGATTAAATCTGACAACGTGGTGGAGGAGGGTGGATGGGTTTGGATCACACCGAGATCTTTCTTACATCACAAGAAGAAAATACATATAACAAAAAATTTAAAATAACTGTTGTCAGTTCCTTTTTTCCTCTCCTCTTTCTTCATCCTCTCCTTTGACATCTTATTTTACAGCTAACCACATGAGCTTTTGCGCCGCTCTGGTAACAATTAACTTGGTTCCAAAGAGTCAGCAAAGATTTTTTCCTCATTCTCTGTCAATGGACCTGCTGATGTGAGCACTCTGCTGTGCGTGAGAGTGCGAGAACCGATGTGATCGTCCGTAATTCTGTGTGTTTCCGTGCGTCCGTGAGTGTCAATCTATAACTGCAGAGTGTTTGCGTGTGTCTTTGTGTGATAGCCAAGCAGCTGAGGAAGATGGCAGCCTGTCAGTCTCTGTTAGCATCTTTACTTTGCCAAGGCTGCCCTGGCTTACAGCCTAAAGCCCCGATACACACACACACACACACACACTCCATCAATGACATTCATCAGCACACTCCCGTATGCATATAGAGACGTCAACACACATACGCAGAGCTTGACTTTGACATGAGCGCATGTCAATATTCACTAGTAATTACAGACTGTGACATAAACACGCATACACACGCAAATATGAGACTAGCATCTGAGTACACACATGCACTCTCACACGCTCCACCACTAAAGGACAATTCCATCATTTTTAGACTTATTTGTAATTTTAGACAATATTCCCGTGAGTTATAAAATCATCCGTCGCCCTCACAGGATCGGGAGAATTGAGAAAACGGTTTTGATCTGGAAACACTTCCAAACTGTTACCGGAGGAATGAGAATCATTGAAGCGTACCCCGGCCTTCAGAATCCGGCGAGTTAGAGCTGGAAGGCGACTTTGTTGGACGATTATTCATCCACCTTTTGAGCCGGCAGCAAAAGTACTGACAGAGGCAAATGGACATCTGTGTAAAAATGGCTGATCTGACAGGATGGGACGCACGGTCATCACACTGACGCTGTTGATGTTTCATTCACACCTCTGCTGTTTCAATGCTAAAATGACGGTTCAGTGTAAAAACATTCCTTAATGTAAACTTGGTTTTATCCATTGAGTAGTTTGCAGTTACTAACTAGGCTTCAGGAAGGTGCAGCTGTTCCACAATAGAAATTGATGGATGATGGTGAGCGTGGCATGGTGGCGCAGTGGTTAGCAACAGGGTTCATTGTTTATCCTTCCGTGGCTGTGCGTAGGTAAACTGGCAGCATTTACAAATGGTAGTTCTGGCTGCTCCTTTAACCATGCAGACACTTACTTCAATGTCATAGAACATACTGAATTTTCAGGCTTTGAATATTCTCACCAAATGTGATTTTTAACCCGACATCCAGTTTCAGTGTCAGCTGCCGAGGATGTAATCATGTAGTCTGGAATTGTTTTAAAAACGGGGATTAGCTTCAGTAAAGCCTCAGTCTGGCTCTGACAATCGGCTGCAGCATTGTGAGGAGAGCAGCTGAAAACAGGCAGCGACATCAAACAATCCACCGTGACCTGAACCGCATCCCGGTCCACCCACACAGGTTCACCAAAATGGAACGGAATCAAAAATGGAAACCAGGTTTATTTCAGACATGAAGATGACAGAAGCCGTCACACCCACACATCCAAACTGCACGTGGAAAATAATATTCCTTCTTAGATTTTTTGGTTTTACTCGTTTTATGTTGTTAGTCTGGGCTGCAGTTCTGTCTGCTTGCTTGATATTGAGCAGGGTGTCAGACAAAGATCTGGATTTAACACAACATTCTTGATCGTAGATGATGAACTGATGACTGGCTAAAAAAAGCAGCTGTGTATTGTGTTGCAGGGATAACTTCTGAAATTAGCATGCTAAGCTGCTAGCTCAAGCCTGCACTGTCTCGTAATAGTGTCTCGAGAGGTGATAGAGTCGTCTGCGCCTTCACTCCGACTCGGTGGTGAAGATGTAGAGATCCAGGTGGAGCAGAGCGGCACAAAGTTTCTGCTCAGCGACTGACAGCTGCTGATCCGGAGCTGTCTATCAGAGGAAGAGCTCACAGCTTACTTTTGGGATTAAAAGTGGATTTATCTTTACTCTTACTTCTAAACCAGTCTTCAGCAGTGGAGGTGCAGATATGCAACTGTTGTGAGTGTAGTCATCTGCGGGCACCCTGAACTCTATGATACTAAATCATATTCCTATAGAGACCAGGTGAAAATGGGGGAAATAAACGAAGAAGCTGAACTAACCGGAAAAATGTCTGTTACGTGATTTTGGTTGATTAAACCTTGAAATAAGTTTGCCCGGCCTGGTTATTTTGTAATGGAAGCCCAGTAAAATTCTTTCTATGTTTCTGTGGTTCATACTGGCTTACATGAATAAACATAAATGACCTCATGGTCAGATTGTACTACCCGGTAATGTTTCAAAGGTTTACTATACATTTCTGAGGACGTGTATGGTACAAGTTCTATTTACGTGAAAAACCCTGAACGTGGTAATATGCTTTTCCTTTCCTTCTGTTCTTTTTATATAGAATATAAAGATTAAGGTCATTGGCCTGATCACATTTACAGTAATATGATGGTAGGTATTTTTTTTTTTTTATCTCTTATCATATTTTTGTTTTACTTGGCAATAAATGTGTTTCTGATTCTGTTTCTGATTTTTTAATGACTAGATATAGTGGACCCCGCATGGTCTGTTTAAATAACTGGTCCACTTTTGGTAATGTAGGAATGAACGTGTGTGTGAGAGGCTGATGGGGATTTTGTATAGCGGTGTGTGTGTGTGTGTGTCTTTCTCTCTAGTGTGTGTCTGGGCCAGTGCCGTTGGCCTGTTGGCTGTTGAAGGGTGAAATAGCAGGATCACCTTCAGGTAATCATAACGTTAGCGTCCTATACAGCGCCCGGTGCTGCAGTAGTCCTGCCAGGCATTGTGTATGGATGTGTGTGTGTGTGTGTGTGTGTGTGTGTGTGTGTGTGTGTGTGTGCTCATGTGTCTGACTTGCAACCAAATCTGAGTTCAGCACCCTGGTCACTGCGGTAGTTCTTCCTGCCAAGCCTTAGCTTTCTGTGTGTGTGTGTGTGTGTGTGTGTGTGTGTGTGTGTGTGTGCATATGGGGGATAGAATGAGTGATATAAAGCAAATTTAGCAGTAAAGGGAAAGACAAAGCGACGTGGAGAGAGCGAAAGAGAGAATAATGCAGGAAAGTAATTAGTGAAAAGAAAGATGACGATAGGCTGTGTGAGCAGTTGTGTGTGTGTGTGTGTGTGTGTGTGTGTGTGTGTGTGTGAGACAGAGAGAAGGGAGTCCAAGTTCTGGAAAGCAAGGAGACTGTGTATGTATGTAACACAGGAGAGGAAAGATGGAGAGAAATCCGTGTGTGTGTGTGACTGTCTACCCTCTGCAGTAAGGGGATAACCTCCTCCTGTACTCCCCGAATGGGATTCAGTCATCCGGGGCTTATCACACACACACACACAACACACACACACACACACACACACAAACACATTTGTTAATACACACTCATGCTTAGTCATTCCTGCTCTCTGTCTTTTCACTCAGTCACTCTATTTTTCTATCTTCTTTTCCCCCATACACACACACACACACAAACACGCACACACACACACACCTTGGCGGGAAACACTGCTGCAGTATCAGGGTGCTGAAGCCAGACCTGCCATAGGTTATATCACACACAAACACACAGTATGTCTGACACTGATACACTCACATCACTGGGCATTTTTACACCGTCACAGATGTAAAATGCAAATCAGCGTGTACACACACATGCTTAGACAACGCAACATGCATGCACAGGTGTGCATACTCTCTCTCTTTTTGTGCTTCTATCCTCCGCCCCTCTCTCTCTCTCTCACACACACACACACACACAGTATGCAGCAGTAAAGGGAGCTCTTGCCTTCAGGATTAGTTGTGGTAATAGCTCAACAAAGGCCTGGGAAATGGAAAGCTCTTCTGAGCGAAAGTTACCATGAGGCGTGAACAACCTCCCCCCCACAGAAAGATAGAGAGAAGGGGGGAGACAGCCGCATACAAACCCACTAAAGCAGCACTTACAGTGAAGTACAGTATATACTTTATTACAGAGAGGCACAAAATGGCGGTTAATGAACGTGTGAAAGAGTGATGAAGAGAGAGAAACAGCACCGAAGGCAAAGTACACCGTGTGAAAGAATAAATTAGTAAGACGACTCGGGTGTGTTGCAGCGGCAGCATGGTGACTCAGCTGGTTAGCTGCATTTAATATGTTCACACCTTTCCTCAGAATATGCAGGTTGAACCTGATGAGCTTCACCTGGCTGTGTTGTTCTTTCCTCTCTCAGTCCAAACATCGCACGTTCAACAAAATGTCTACAACTTCTCCACAACTACGTTTCCAAGCCAAACAACGCCGCGTTTCGCTTGATGAACTCACAGAAAAGCAGCACAAAAATGTCTGAAAAACTACACAGCACTCGGTACAGTCTAGTCTTGGTCTCAACCTTGTCTTGTCTTGCCTTGGTCTTGGTCTTGACTTGGTCCCAGCCCTTGACAGTCTTGGTCTTGGTCTTGACTTGGTCCCTAACCCTGACAGTCTTGGTCTTGGTCTTGACTTGGTCCTAGCCCTGACAGTCTTGGTCTTGGTCTTGGTCTTGACTTGGTCCTAACCCTGACAGTCTTGGTCTTGGTCTTGACTTGGTCCTAACCCTGACAGTCTTGGTCTTGGTCTTGACTTGGTCCTAACCCTGACAGTCTTGGTCTTGGTCTTGACTTGGTCCTAACCCTGACAGTCTTGGTCTTGGTCTTTGGCTAAATGAAAGCTTGGTCCTTGAAGTGCCTACCGGACAGTCTTGGTCCTTGGTCTTGACTTGGTCCTAACCCTGACAGTCTTGGTCTTGGTTTTGACTTGGTCCTAACCCTGACAGTCTTGGTCTTGGGTCTTGACTTGGTCCTAACCCGACAGTCGTGGTCTTGGTCTTGACTTGGTCCTAACCCTGACAGTCTTGGTCTTGGTCTTGTAACTTGGTCCTAACCCTGGACAGTCGTGGTCTTGGTCTTGACCTTGGTCCTAACCCTGACAGTGCCTTGTCTTGGTCTTGACTTGGGTCCTAACCCTGAACATCTTGGGTCTTCGGTCTTGAACTTGGTCCAGCCCTGACAGTCTGGTCTTGGTCTTGACTTGGTCCCAACCCTGACAGTCTTGGTCTTGGTCTTGACTTGGTCCCAGCCCTGACAGTCTTGGTCTTGGTCTTGACTTGGTCCTAAGCCTGACCGTCTTGGTCTTGGTCTTGACTTGGTCCTAACCCTGACAGTCTTGGTCTTGACTTGGTCCATTCTGGTTCTGGTCATGACTTGCTCTTGTTTTAGTTTCTCTGAATACAGTATTTTGTTCTGACGTGTACCAACCTATTTTTCGAAGTTTTTGGTTTAGCAAAATTTCAAATTAAAAGTCATTGGTTGCATTTGAAACAGGCAATCACAGCAGTAGTGTTAACAGATACTCAGACAATGCACGGGTGATTCAGGGATTGACTTTTGTTTTCGTGACATGTAGTTAGGACAAATAACTGTGATGTGTTTGATATTCTTTGTTGTGTCAGTGACAGCTGGATACTTTGAGTTTTCAGCCACAGAGGATAAATGATGGTGTTTTTGAAAACCTGTATTGATACCAAAATGTCACGACTTTGATTTTTAAATGAACTGACCTTTTGTCGTCCCGTTGAGATGATGAATGAAACAGTGGCCCAGCTGTCTGTATCTGATGCTCACTGAACCCATGAGTAAAGATATTACTTTGAAGATGTCGAAGGTTTCTTTATCTTACTTGTTCTGTCTTAAGGGTTCGAGTCCACACTCCCCGCGGCTCTAACTCGTGGAACTGTGAGACTCTGCAGAAAAAACCTCCACCGATTGGCACATTATCTTGTGTCGGGGTAGTGAAGGAGAGCGAATATGACAAATGTATCCCTGGGAAATAAGTCTTTGATCACCGCAGCAAGAGGTAGAGAGTGAGAGAAAGGAGAAAGAAGGGAAAAAAAAGGGAGCTGAAGCCGAGGTTGGCCTAATTGAAATGCAAACCACGAAAAAGAAAGCTCAATAAGGCTGTAGAGTTTAAGGCCACGATGAGAGAGTGAATGAACGGTTGGAGACGAAAGACTAAGTTTTCTCTTTGGAGCAGGTCCTTGATCACGATATCAGCACTGAAATACAAAACCATGAAAGTTACGGCGACTTGATGTTGAATTTTAGGGGGACAGATAGACAGCAAACACATTTAACTTATTAAAATGCAAAACTGCCACAGCAAGTTTATCATCGTGAGGTCGAATGAGTGAACAAATGACAGGTTGGACGAAGGACAAAGAAAGTCAAAGACAGAACTGGTCAAACGCAGTAAGAGAAATATTACCTCGTCCTCCCTGGCCAATAATCCTTTGAACACTGGAACCAAGAGTAAAGTGAGAGAAGGAAGCCAGGAGCTCAAATCCTCATTGAAATGCAAAACCGTTAAAACATAACCTTGCTAATGAAACCCAATTGAAGACAGGACTAATTCTGTTACGCTTAAGGCTCGGCCAGTCGTACTAATTGGTGGGTAAATAAATTGGAGTGTATGATCCTCAATAAGGTTTGTTGTGTTACAGTTTTAGAGGAAATATAAATGATCACAGGATCACGAGGGAGGGAAATGATTAAAAACAGACCCCAGCGGTCGTCCTCACAGCCTGGTAATATTCATAAAAAGTGACATCTAACATTTAAATGTGCTCGCTGGTGGAAGTTCATTGCATAGTAGTTCAGATTCAATGAATAATTTTATTGTCTCTGTATTTTTTCTACTTTTTATACAGTGTTTCTTCGCAAGTTGACCCGGTATACTACGATCATTGCCTAATCAATCATCTCAACACATCTGCAGCATACATTTTATGTTAATGCTTTCTACAGTTGCATTATGTTTCAGTCTGCACCCTTCGCTGGTTAAAAAATGCAGTCGCACGAGCACGGAGAGCAACAACAGAGTGAATTAAAAGGATGAGGGTTATCATCACCAACACACAGGCTCGCTATTCAGCAGCGCTGCTATAAATTGGTCAAGGACTCAAAGGAAAATTAACCAATGAGCCGTCCAAGATGTGAATAAAATTCATCAGCATAAATAGTTCTTTTCTTCACCTCCTTCTCAGCAGCTTGAACGACACCTGACCTCTCTCTCTCTGCTGCTTTGCAGGTTTAAAGTACAGGAAATTGGAATATCTAGCTTTGCTTACAAAGTCATTCAGTCGGGGTGGAGACCTGTGGGATTAGAAACCATCGAGTAATAACCGTACTGATGAGGAGAACGATACAGGTCCTGTAGATTTTACTGCTGCTGTGGCAATCAAAATGTCGACATGTGATTCAAAATCCAGAAAAATGGAGACCAGTTCCCTTAACGTGCAGTTAAGATGCAAGATATTCAGTTAATACCACCAAATATATTAGTTTTACACTGAAAGCCTAATTATTATAACTGATATCGTGCAGTCGATTCATCAGTGAACGTCTTGAAACCAAAACAATGAGCTCAAAGGCGCTAAAGCACTCCACAGGGGATATTACATGTAATCATTTAATCCATTCTTGATATTAAAATACTGATCAGTGCGACTTTAATAATACTTACAACGCAGATTTGTTAATTACTTGATTCTTATTGGTTAATTACATCCTGTGGTGTCTTATTTCTCCACAGCAGACCGCTGCTACCAGTGTCAGACCAAGCTATCGACACGTTTCTGATCATAAATTGATGTATTTTGTGCTAAATCATTGATTTATCTAATAATTAGCCAGGTAATAAGCAGGATATTGTTCAAGAAGCTTGTTATTATTGCAGAATAAACTTGAATATTATGCTACATAAGCCAAAAAAAAAAAAAAAAACAGCATACAGGATTCTGACTGTTTGCAATTTCTCACTTTTCTGACAAGCTGAGATATGCAATAAATAAATGTCGGTCAAACACAGCAGTGTCGTTCTTTCATGTGTTTTTAATCATTTTAGTTTTTAAAGCAGCACCGAGGCATGTAAGAAATATCAGGGTGGGCTTGCACAAACAGCATTTGGTATGAGTAACAGCAGGATGAATTCATTGTTGGTTCAAGTCTCTTCAGGGAAACTATGGATGATAATAAAAAGATACAATAATACCAGCGTCATCCATTAATGTTCCTCGCTGGCTGATCTGTGTTCCCAAGACGAATCACTCCGTTCAGACTTTTGTTTTGAAAGTTTACTTGTTTAGTGTTGTCGTTGTAGCTCACCTCATCATTTGACTGCTAAACCTCACTAAAGTATTTTTTTGGAATCAGTCATCCTTCGTTGAAGCGGTGAGCAGTATGATGTAGACACACAGATCTGTCTCATTAAGCATGTGTACGCTGAGATGAGCCCCGACGCTCTGTCGCTTCGTGAGTGGGCACGTCTGCAAAGACAGAAGGTGTTACAGTTTGCGTTGGATCTCATCAGGCAATCTGCACGTTGATGTAAAGTCAGTGAATAATTGATGGCAGATGTTAGCGTCTGTCCCAGTTGCGTTTCACTGTGGTTTGCCCGTGTTTCACGGAGGTTCAGGCGGAAACAGAACAGGAAGTTTGTTCCCGCTTTTATCTGGGTTTTTAGATGAAGAACAGCAGATGGCAGATGAAATCCAAAGTTTGGGGTTTGACAGGATTTAGTGAAAAAAAAGAAGACTGGTAGATGTTAAAACAGAAGACATACGATACGATACATCAGAAACACTATTTCTACAATGCAGGCCGGGATGCTAGAGAGAGGAGAAGGTTGGGTGTGTGAGGATTTTAAGGGACTTTGTTTCCTCCCCGTTACTGATGTGACGTAATGTGGCACTTACAAATGGTATGTCGCCCAATTCCTCACCGGCATATAGCAGTTTCTTTCTACTGACGCCTGCTGGCAGATACATTCCTCCAGTATACCGATGGTGATGCTGTTTCCATTTTCATGTGCCGTATGCTGAGGCCATATGGCACATGAAAACGTTGTGTCACTCTTCTCGCACTGCCACGACAGTTCTTTACTGTCGTATGCTGCTGCTGACTAAAGTAGAAGGTCCTGGTTTTACCCAGAAACAAAGTCTGCAGTGACTTGAGATCCAACATATCTCACGTTTATTTACGTGTAATCGAAACGCTACACCTGCCTAAACCTTAACCTCAGATAATAGCGAAGTCTGGACTCTGCCATCAACTGTCCACCCGGACCACCATTCCATACATAAATCTGTCACCAAGGTGTAATTGGGAATACAATTTAGGACCCTAGATGTGATTTCTAGAAGACAGCGTTGGTATCTCTGGTAATTTTAGATTTATTCTACAGTAATTCTAATCTCAAAGGTCCTCAGCATCGAGACGCTGCAGTCTGTGTTTGAGATATCGTATAATCGTCCTGCTTGCTTGTTTTGCAGTGACCACAACGCAGTTTCAAGTGCTGTGATTAGATAGTTCTTCCTCAGGAGCCGTAGTTTGATTTCCCCTCCACATTTTCATCCAGACTATGAATGTGTCGCTGTGTCTTAAGCCAGACAGGCTTTGCAGTATTAACTGATGGTATTTTCAACCTGGACCTTATTTGCCGTGTCGTGTTTGTGTCAAAGTGACTAATGGGGATTTTTTGAGTGAACGCAGCTGTGAACGGGTCAACAACTGCATAATCCTTTCAACTGTGCACCATCAAATCACATCCACTAAAAGTGTTTTTGGTACTGACCGGCTCAGTGTCTGACCACATTATGAAAAGGCCCATTAGACACGGACGATCAGGGAAGAGATACAGAAAATGTTTCATTTCTCGGTAGGATTGTGTCGTAGGACACGTGATCTGTGTGCAGCCCGTGAGTTATACGTCATAGCACGTTTCAAGGTTGCAGCGTTCGCACTCGCTCCTGCACAAAGTTTTGATTCGTGTTGTAACATTTCTAGGTGGCTGAAGCACAAAAAAACTAAAAGTGTTTTTACCAAATTTAGTTTTTGCACGTGAGTGAGTCAAATTATAATCATGGGACCAATGAGGGGCAATATTAGATGGCAATTTGCCATTAATGGCTTTATAGATAAATAGCAACTGATGCCTGTTACGTCTTACTTTTGTCTGCATTTGTCTTTGGCAGAAAACATGGCTGAATAAAACCAGACATGAGATTAGTTGCTCTGCCTGAATGTGTCTTTGTTCAACCCGTCAGCTGGTAGATGGTGAGGTTATTTTTCATTATTAAAGAATAATTCAGAAAATGCAAATTGCTGTAAAGTTTCAGGTCAGCACGGCTGTGTGAAGCATATCACGTATGACACAGTCGGATTGTAAGCTTGTTGCAGTGTGTCTGTTACATTATTAAAGTGCTTTGTGCAGCCTGTTACGATCGCTGATACAGACAGCCTGAGGCTACTGTGTGTACAAAGAGCAGATGGAGAAGGCGAGGAACGAGGGAACGAGGGAACGAGGGAAAGAGGTGGGGAAAAAACATGCAGATACACCTGAATCCCTGCGGATCACGTGGTCGAGCAAAAGAGAGAAGGAAGGAAGAAATGTGAGGTTAAAACGAGCTTGAGGCTGTATGTCAATGCCGGGAGGGATGGAGGGATGAATGAGAGGTGGTGGGGAAAGAGAAAGGAGAAAACATACAGAAAACAAATAGGTTGGGAGAGGAGAGACATGAAGGTTAAGAGGAGCGGGGAAAAAGGAGATTGGAAGGAGAGATTTGCAGAAGAAAGTGTGTGGAAGCAGTGCAGGTGTAGAGAGAAAAGAGGGAGGGATGGGGGGAGAGAAGGAAGGAGAGGAAATAAGGGAGGAAATGTAAAGAGAAGGTTGGATTAAGAATAAACAATGGAGAGAGAAAAGAAATGAAAATAGCCCGAGCTTGTATAGTCAGAGAGAGACGAGAGAGGAGACAAATGGAGAGAAAGACGTCAGTAATTGCCGCAGGTTCAGACGCAGAAGAAAGAGCAGCGGGAATGACAAAAGAAAGAGAGATGTAAGAGAAAGAAGGAAAGGCTGTAGGCACGGCACGCTGTTTGTGCTTAACCTGGCCTGGTGCATGCTTGAAGAAAGCACCGTCTCTATCTGTCAGAGCCGAGGGCTACACTGTACATCACACACACACAGAATAGAGATACATTGTGAGCAGACAGACAGAGAGCAGCAGCAGCAGCAGCAGTGCTCGTCGAGCTGAATGGAGCAGCACGGTGTAAATGTTGTCTGTTTGTCTCAGGGGAATCTTTAAGTGCTCAGATTCAATCTGCTTCAAGCCAGGCTAGTGGGAATACACACACACACACACACACACACACTTAAAAACACATAAGTGATGATGCGTCCGCGGGGCTGCAGCTAACGATTGTGTTCGATATTGATTGGCAGAAAATGAATAAACGAAGCAACATATATCAAGCAAAAAGTCCGCCTCTCACGTCTGAGGCTTTCTTTAGGTTTCTCTCTGTCTCATATCATTGGAATACGTTTGAGCTGTTGGCTGTTGGCTGGATAATGCAAGAAAACACAAGAAAATGTTTCCATTGGACCAAAAGCCCATTTATTCAGCAACCTAACCAGCAACCTAACCACCAGCTTACAAAACAACTCCGCTGACTTAACCTATAAAAATATAGTAAAACATAACACACAAACTACTTTTCCCGCTCCTAACCAAACAGCGTTAACCGCCTGTTTATTACTGTTAACCTGACAAATGTCACATGACCTCATCCTTTCCAGCATGTCCAAATACACCCAAACACAAAGGGCACACCCTCACGCTGCACACACAGCGTGCAGTCTCCTGCTCGGAGCGTTCTGATTAAAAATAATTCGTCTGCGACGTGAAAACTTTGTTTCCGGGTGGAACCAAAACATTGCAGGTTTCCTCTGACCCGAGGTGAGAACTGTGACGACGTCAGAGATCGTGTCATGTGGTTTGGTAGATAACGCATCATGAGTATCGGTCCCTGGTGCTTTTTACTGTTGGTGGGTTTGGTAAATGGTTCAGTGACTGAGAGCTTCCTCAGCAGGATGTGATTAAAATTCCCTTGTGTGTGTGTGTGTGTGTGTGTGTGTGTGTGTGTGTGTGTGTGTGTGTGTGTGTGTGTGTGTCTATGCTGAAACAGTGATTAAGACTGCAGCAGAAATAGAGCTTCTTATGAATTGATTTTTATGCTCTTGCCTTTCTTCCTCTTCTCTGAAGCTGACTCCTACTCCTCCTTTATCTCTCTCCTCCTAAGCCTCCTATTACTCCCCCAGATTTGTCTCTATCGTTCTCTCAATCTCTCTTCCTCACTCTTACAATCCTGCTGACTGTATAAAAGTTGGGAAGTGGCCTGGTTGTAACTTAATTTTAGCTTGGCCGATGCTGGTAAAATGAGTCTGTCATACGCTCCCTTACTTGTCTTTACTCTTTATTATCTCATAAACTGAGTCTACTGGGAAGCTCTGCATATTTCTTTTGGATCCAACTGACTGATTACCAATTTTAAGAAAATATGATTGGGTTCAGCTCTCTGTTGATGAATATCAGTTCACTAGTTTAGTAAGTTTTCATACACCGGTATTTTGGAATCAAATAAAGATCACCAGTCCTAACGGAGGTTTTTCTTTGGCCACCACGTTCTTCTTCATAGTGGGAATTGTTAAGTCTGAACATAATATTCTAAGTGAGCTCTATCATACAAGTGTCATCATTGATGACACCTGATTTAAATAACCTTAACCATTTTAGTTCTAGGTTTGAGCACAGCTTTAAAGGAACATTTATTTATGTATCCTCAAACAGATCGATGAGGTAATCCTCTCTTTCCTCTGTCCAAAACTTTCCCACTTCACAACCAGCTGACTTGACTACAAACTGCTGGCTGTTGAAACGGATGACTTGCTTTAAAACCAACCACTGGCAGCCTGACAAAGCTGAGTCGAGGCCAACAGCTGGCTTGCGTCGAGCTGAGACCGGGCCAGTTCACACTGCTGCAGCTTTTCTCTGCACCGCTCTGAAACGGTTACGTCTTGTTGTGAATCTTAACAGTAACTCAACAGTCATTTAGTTACTGGCAGAAGAAACACATGCTGTCACACGAAATGCTGTTAAAAGATTACTCAGCGGCTCAAACAGGTCTGGTGTTGTGACCAGTTGTAAAGCTAATGCTCACTAAAATGTGCCGGTCTGTGAAATCACGGCTGTTAGTTCAGTTGATATTTGTCAAAAACGCAGCCACTTAATGTTCTTCTGTACTTCTGTCAACTGAAAATCACATGGAGGGGTGGATGCATTATTTTTAATGGTTCGAGCTAAACAAAATAAAAACCCAACAAAGCCTAAGATTCAGTTCAGTAAAGTTAATGCTGCCCAATCTGACAACTGGCAAAGTTTGGACATGATTTCAGTCTGTGACTCACAGGACGCATGGACGCATTATTGGTTAGCGCTAAACCAAAACCGTCCTGGTCCACGGCAGAAAACTCAGTTCAGTGTTATTTACACAGCTCCAAATCAGAACTAAGACAAGAAACTTTACATATAGCTCAGGTTTATACTCTTTGTAATAATTCCAGCCGTGCAACACTTGGCCTCCTTCAAACAGGCAGAAACCTCGAGCAGGGCTGAGCTCATGGTTGGCGTGGATCCCCTATCTAGCAAAACTGCCCCAAACAATCTGATTATCAGGCTAGAGTGACACAGCATCGATGTACATATAAATATTTACTGAGCATAACTTCAGTGTAAAAACATTACGGACGCCTTTTTAGATGAGGAAGAAAAATCCAAATCACATGAAGCTCGTGTCGCTCCTTTAATTTGGCAGGAATGTTAATTTGTTTGTGTCATTTCCAGGATGTTATATAAGCTGTGAGCATTAATGGATCCGGCGCTGGAGACGCTCCATTTCTAAAATTACATTTCATTTTACTTGTTTGTGATGTTGTTATTGTTGATCCCCGCGTGTTGTTTGAACAGCTTTAATTTGCAGCATTAGTCGAAGCGTGTTTCTGGATTTTTGCTGAGTGTGCCTTTGTGAGCTGTAAGCTATGATGGAGCCAGCGCTGCAAAATGGCTTTTTTTATAGAAACATATCACCTGTCTGATAAGCTGCCAGTGCTCTCACTGCGCTGTGGCAATATTCTCCATTTGTTTATTGGAAATCTGATACGCTCTCTGAGTTTCATCGAGCTGCTCTTAACAACAACGTACGCTACTTCTCTTTATTCAAGATAATTGTTCATTACTAAGATTTCATTGATTTTAAAACTGTCTAAGAAGATTAAACTTCATTAAATAGTTTTCTCTGCAGTCTGCATCATTCTGTGCATATTTAATGAGATGCAAATTTATACAAGTTCATGTTTTATCATATTTGTATGTACGATCTGTCAGTGAGACTAACGCACATTTTCATTTAGAATGATAATTGTATTGACCTTTAAAGGGAAAGAGACTTGCACACATATCATCTATGCTGATGGCCTGCTAATATTTCTTCATATGTGCGACAAAACAAGAGCTAAGTCAAATATTTTCACAAAGATCTATTCAATGAAAGTTCACTGTCTGATGAAAATCACATTTTCAACCATGATTTTTGACTTTTTCTCTACATATGAAATGTGCACGTACTCCGGCTTCCTCCAACAGTCCAAAGACGTGCGCCCAACAGGTTAATTAGTGACTCTAAATTGCCTGTAGCTGTGAATGTGAGTGTGAATGGTTGCTTGTACCTCACCCTCACCCTAAGTCGTCTGGGAAAGGCTCCAGCCCCCTGCGACCGTGACCAAGCGGTTACAGAAATATTCTCTTCAGCGTATGATCAATGAAAAGATGTTTTGCTACATTGTGCATGAAAGGAGGATGATAATGATGCACATATGTCAGTGTCAGATGGCCATTCATCTGGATTATGAGCTTTGATTAGGCTAATGTGCCCTGTGGAAAAGTGTAAGGCAGTCTTGCAAATCATAGTTTGCCAGCTAAGGTGACGCAGTTGTCCACATAAATCCATTTGGAAATATTAAGTGTTTCACTGATGACGGTGTAAGCATAGATTTTCATTTCTGGTGCTAAATGTGTCTCATTACGGCGTTTTAGGTTCATTTTTTTGAAGCTAGTTTCTTTCTTCATCCTCCTGAAAACAAGCCGACGTGGAGCGAGGTGCAGAAGTTGTCAAACTCTTCTTCTGCCATGCTCCTGTAGTCGTTTCCAGGTGCTGCATCGCTTGTCTTCCACTATAACTCACCGCGTGGGATAAAAATGAGCCATTGTTGGACCTGGCGACTCTTTTTCATCAGGTTGGTTCGTTATCAGACAGATTTCATGGATGAAAGCTGCTTTGAAACTGCGCCAGCGCTGCTTGCTACCAGCAGCATATCCAACTGAAACAACAGGCAAAATAAATGCAGACGTTTACACGTAAATGTTGTGTAAAATGATTGGGAGTAAATCCAGACACGCTGCACGGGAGAACGTGAGCAATCAGACCACACGAGGTCAGTTTTTAAAATATCTATGTCACCATTTTGATTAAGTTTGGATTGTGACTCAGTGAGACTCGCTCGTATCAAGCACATTTGGACGACAGCGGCACGCTTCACTGGTAAACGCATGAATCGTGTTGGGCTGTAATTGGTTTCACGGTGAAAAGTGGCTTCGGTTTTGTGATTCATATTCATATTTCTCCAGAGAGGTTGATTGATTGGCTGTCTCCGCTTCATCAGGTATGAAACAAAGTGTGGATAGCGGGCAGGCCAGGCCACTCCGCTCCGTCAATCAAACATGGAATGACGGGACAGCAGGGCATTGCCGATGGCGCTCGTCGCCTCTGGGCTCAGTTCGTGAATCAGAGGGCTCAGGGTTCAAGGTTGACTGTATTACCCCTGTTAGCAGGAAACATAGAAATAATGTTACAGTCAGTGCTGGAAAAATGATATTCAAGTACAATTATTATCGCCATTTGAGAAACTTAAGTAAAGGTGAAGAAACACCTGCTTAAAAAGTCTCATCAAAGCAATGAGGATAGCCATTTAGATGATATCTTCAAGTTGACAACTTAATTTGATCAACTGTAAAAGTACTCCACTGACTATATATATATATATTTATATATATATATATATATATATATATATATATATATATAAACAGAAATATTCTTCAATTGTAAGAAGATTGTTGCAGAAACTGTTTGATTTTTAATAATTTAATGACTCTAAAATAAAAAGGACAGTCCTGTTACTGTGAATCTGTCGGTGTGCTGTTTATATCTACACTCTTCCAGCCTGCAGCGCGGCCTGATGAACGCCTCCTGAAGGTTTTCCTCTTACTTTTGTCACGGCTTTGAACGTGGAACTATCTCATTGTCACACACTCCAGCAGAGCGACTTTATTTCATTTAATTTCGCTTCCAATTTCAGTCTGCGCGTATTCTTTTCTCGCCGCTTCTCTGGATGTTAGATACAGTCCGCGCCGTACTGTACAGAGTCATTCATCTTTACCCTCCTGCATCTTCAGTTCTTTATCCTGTAGGAGGTTTTGTTCGGCTCTGTGTTTGTAAAATTCCCCCTGGGATTTGTTTTTCTTTGTCTTTCATTGTTTGTATTTGTATTGTCCTTGAATTACTGAGCTGTGGTTACTGCAAACATGTCAATATGCTGAAAATAGTAAATTATTCAAGCAGTAAATAGAAATAAAGTTGATGTAATTGGTTTGAAATTTTCTTTCTTTACTTAGAAGTAAAATTAAAAAATGTAAGTCTCTCTTCGAGGTCTCAGGACGAGTCCAGTAACTACAGTAACTACATCGCTGCCTTGTAAACCTTCAACGTGGATGAAGTAGGATTTCTGACACGTGCTATTCTGCACTTTTGTTTTCCAGCAAAAAAAACCAAACAAACAGTAAATTGCTTTCCACGGTCAGAGGAATTGTTTTTACTGTTTCTGTCCCTGAGGCCCAAACTCAATTAGGCAGAGGAGCTTTCATGCCCTCCACTCCGTCTCAAGCAAACTCCTCGGAGCGGGAGTCTGAAATTGAAAAGGCCTAAACTTTTCTGTCGATCCATCCATCATTCCATTCTTTTATTTTTCTGTTCTCGTGAAGTTTTTAATCATTTCATGACTGTTCATCTATAAACCGACTCCGTCGTTCTTCAGGTACTTTATCTGTTGTTTTGCTCTTTTGCTGTCGCCTTATTAAAACTAATCAGTCACTAATCAGATGATCGGCGGTTCGATCCCCGGCTCCTCCAGTCTGCATGTTGCAGTTTGATTCGTTTGATCCCCCTGCCCTCATCTTTCCTTTGAACTTTCCTCATAATGCGGTTTATGATCTCGTCTTTATGCTGAAAACATATTGAGTTTATGAATCGATAGTATCGCGCTGCAGATGCAGTTTTTGATGTTTGAGCAGAAACACATCGTTTTCTTTTTTTGACATGGAGCTATTTCAGCATTTTGTTTGAGTTCTTCTTGTTGTTTTTTTGCCATAGCGGCAATTCTTTGATATAAATGGACCCTTTGAAATGTTCATATTAATGCCAAGTCATGACTTGTTGTTAATATTTTATGGACTTGCCGTAAGAGGTTCCAACTTAATAAAAATGTAGATTTAAACTTCTATAATTCAGGAGTTTAAAAGACTCAGATAAAGTTCATGTATCATTTATAGCACTAAAGACATATTAGCAATGATGTGTATAAAAATAGCATACAATAATTATATATAGTATAATTACACAACATAATGACCTAAACTTGTTTTTGTGGCTTTGGTCTGTTTGCTGTTGAAGATTGTCGACGGCCCCTCTGATGTTTTTCTGCTCGCTGCAGTTTGCTTCAGCAGTCTAAAGCCTCCTGTTTCTATCGCTGACAGTGACTGAGTGCCTCGACTCTGCTTTGGCCTTTAATGGAGCACACTGACTGCTTTTGTGAATGAAACTGTGTGTGTGTGTGTGGGCAGCAAAGGCAGGATATGGAGAGCCGTGGTGTGAGGAAATGGAGACGGGAAAAAAAATAAAGTTGGCGAGAGCGAGAGAAAATAACTGATTGGCTGCATCAACTGTTTTCACCGAAAGTGAAAAACTGAATGGGTCCATGTCCCACGTCTCAGAGACTTCCGGCAGCCGTGGGAATTATGACTTCTCTATATCAGGACCAAAAGAAGGAAGTAATGTAGTACTAGTGCCAGGGCGGAGGAAGGAGGTCAGGGTGGATGGTGGGCTTCCTTCTGGGGGCCGAAGAGTCGACAGGGAGGACGCTGCTGAAGCGTTGAATGAAGCTGCAAATGTCACGCGTTTGGTGTCAAACTAAAGAGGACGGGAATCTCTCAAGTCCCTCCAAGACTTTGTGCACTAAGAGTCAAAGTAGCAAAGTGCAAAACGTCCCGCAGAGTGCTGTCTTTGTGAGTAACTTAGCTTCATTCTTCCTTCCTGTGGTAATTAAAGAGACATAGTTTGAAACGAAAAGGTAAAGCACTCAATTAAGACTGCCGATCGATGTGCTGATATGATGTTCGTCTTCTTCTTTTCATCCGGCCCACTTTTTATCCAGGAAAGAGCCTGATGGAGGCAGAACTGCCTGCTGGGAGACTTGTGTGCACGGCTCTGTTAGGACGCCCCTTCCTGCTCACACTGGCAATTATGTTTCTCAACTTTTCATATTACTTATTTCAATGGTCATACCTGGTTCCACTATCTGATGGAAGCCGCACACATATTCCCATTCACAACCCAAGTACCTGCAATAATGACACTGGCTAATGGAGTGGAAAGCTTCCTGTGCACTAAGAGCTTCTCTCCAGGTTAATGAGGTGTGTGTGTGTGTGTGTGCGCACTGTGTGTGTGTGTGTGTGTATGGGAGAGAACCAGTTAAACTCCATCATCGGGTATAATAGGAATAAATTAATATGAGAGCATCCCATTGTTTTAGCATCATGCCTTATGCTGTGTACAGTATGTGCATCGCAGCTGCTTTTAGCTATAGAGGCTAGTGAAGAGGAGGTAGGGGAGGAGGATGAGGAGGAGGCGAGTGAAGGAGGAAGAGGGAGCTCACAACATCAGCACGTCTCATTTCTAGCCGATCAGTTTTTCATGATTTGACAGTCGTTTCTGGATTTCTGGCGTGTCTGACATTCTGTCAGCTGTCAGGCAGTTTGTGCGGTCCAATTTTTCAAATATCTGTTCTCCAAAGATCTCTTAACAAGTCGTCAGTTATTACTCATTGTTTGAGTAGTATTTTATGTGTGTTGCCTGAACTGTAGTCCTGACTGAGACTCTGCTTTAACAGACCGTATGTCGGCGTTCTCCAGCCATCTGCTGCTCCTCTGTGTTTTCTTTTTTTTCCCCGTTCATAGTAAAATTGCATAACGTCACGATTTCTTTCTCACTCGTTGTTGATATTATTGAAGATGTGCTTGTCTTGTTTGATTTATTTCTTTATTTTTGGGGGGGATTAGCAGCTGGACGGTGTTCAGTGTGAGCACAGAGTGTGATTCGATCTCCAGACCTCGTCTGGAAGTGTTGTGAACATTGCATGGGATGGATGAAAGCAGCTTGTGTTGTACCGGAGATGGTTTCCAACAAAGTTCATCCCTCATAACGTGTGCTCACATTGACTTCTCCCTTTAGAGTCATGCACTACGGCTGCTGGTCTCCTAAAGGGGAGTGTCACTCTTTAGAGAGGCGTCTCTGTTCTTACATGTGTTCAAGTTAGACACAAAGGTCAAAGGTCAAATGCGAGTCAATGCAACATGAATGAAATAAATGCGACCAACTTATTTCAAGAATCTTGAATCTCAAGTTTCTGCATTACATTTATTGACTTCTGTTAAAAACAGCTATCGTTGCTGCATTGACAGATTTATGTGTTGATTTGTGTTGGAAACAACAGAAAGATTTTCCTCTGGAGAAAAATATAATTTGAGCCTCAGTACAAAGCAAACGACTACTGCTGGACATTTTTTTCAGTCTGTTGGTTTCATTGGATTTCAGCCAAGGTTCACTCTCTCCAACATGCCATGAATTCACTCTCCGCGTCCTTCCTCTCTGAGTTTCCCTCCTCTGGCTTTCTGCAGGTTTTTGCTTTAACAGTAATGGAAATGTACAAAGTCATTAGAGATTTCTCAGGGTGACTGTGCATGTGTCAGTCGGAGAGAGACTCAGAGCGCTGATGAAGATCTGTAATGACGCCATGGTTTGTACCTGATCAAAGCCGACTGAGGGCTGCACACACACACATGTTTTGTATGCTACATACAGTATGTGTGAAAGATAGAACGTGTGTGTGTGTGTGTGTTTGGTTGTCTGTTTAAGTAGCTCTGGTCCATTAGTGAAGGCTGCTGTAAACAGCTGTGTGTTTTGGTCTCAGGTGGAGGGAACAGTGGTTGCCAGGCACTCCATCAAACCCCAGGGAAGCCATGCAGGTTCTGTGAATGGAGTGTGTGTTCATCTCTCTCTTTCTCTCCATATATTTGTTTCTCTACGTCTTTAATTCTTTTTAGCCTCGGGGAACATTTAAATTTCTATTCTCCTCACCCTCGCTGCACGATCTTTGATAACTTTGATCTAAATTTAATGTTAAAGATTATTAACCTTTGGATAGACTCCAGTCTTAACACCATTATATGCCCTTACCTGAATCCTCTCCTTAATATATCAGATATCTCCTCTAATCCTGATGTTAAGCTCACAGCATTGCATTCATACATTTTTCACCGTAAGCGCAGTCATTTATAGTCGATGTCCACAGTGCCGTAGTACTGAAGGTCTCCGACTCGGCTTGAAATCATCCTCATTTTGACTTTATCTTGTCTTGGCCTCACTGTGGAAATGTCACTGTGTTTCACAGCATTGAAGAAACTAATGACAGTGAATGCTGCTGAGAAACAGTTCAAAGAGTTCTGCAGAGGAAAGGAGTGTTCAGGTTGTGATGTAACCAGAAGTCATGAACCACGATGCAACGTCTGCAATGTTCCTCCAACAAATCCAACTCGGTATTTTGTAAACTCCTCAGTGAAAGAAGTGAATGTGAACTTCATCCTGCGACAGTCTTGCAGATGGCAGGTGTGTCAGGTGCGTCTCGACACACCCAGACTCGAATGCACTTCGATCCGCCCGCCCTCATTGCATAAGGCGACACCACACATGCGCAGTTGCAACAACTCACATGAAACAAAACAAAGACTGACATTAATATTCGGTGTCACACCGTTGCCGTTCTCCACCTTGGTTGCCATGGTTACCCCGAACGAGTTTGACAGGCACCAATGGGACAGCTCCTGAGTTCAGGACCTCGTAACCGACCAACACGGCGTGCGTGACGAGGCGAGCCAAACTAAGTAAGTAAGTAAACTGAGCCTTACGTTATCACCTCATCATGTCACCTCGTCTGTTCAAAGTAAACTCGTACGCAGCAGAGATCAGCCTTCTGGTAGCGAGCAGATTGTTTCATAAGGAAAATATGCATATGCAAAGACTGACCGCCGTTCACGCAACACACAGGTTACTTAGACAGTCAGGATGCTTTACACACACACACACACACACACACGAAGCCCCCCAGCCTCAGTCTCACTGTGTTAAACAGCTGGAACTTAACGCTTTTAAAACTAGTTTTGTGAGGGGATTTCTGTCTGTCATAGGCTGTGTTCAAATGTTCTCATTGTCCTGGCCATGCAGGTCGTTCCTGATGATGGCAGTGAGGGAGGTGAAACTGAAAGCAGGCCTACAGCTGGAAGAGAGGTGTGCTCTATACCTACTCCTTATGTATTAGTAGGCCTAAGGTTACACTTGCAGGGATGAAGGAGTGATGGCGTGGATCAAGGCGTGCTGCCGTTGTCTGAACTTCATTTGGAGTTGGGACTCTTAATGTTGCAAACTTTAAATTGAACATGATCGGGCGTTGTACCTTTTGTCCTATAATTAGGATATTAACGCTTAGTCAGGTGCGTACTGACTCAGAAAGACACCGCTAACACCTAAAGGTGCTGCCGGGAGACGGCTGGAAGGGTGGTGAGAGAAAACAGCCAGGGAACAATGCAGTGAGTGTCAGGGAAGACTTCTGGATGGTTTCTGTCTTCATCTCCCTTTAACTGTATTTAAATAACATTAATATCCACTTTGAAGCATCCACAGAATTAATCAGCTGCACAGTTCAAATCTTAATCAAAGCTCTCCATTGTTGGCAAGTGTCCTAAAAACTTCTAAACTAGCAGCAGAGGGAGGCCAGAAGGGAGAGCCGGAGCGATAAAGGCATCCAGGAGCAGGTGGGCGATTCTGGGAATCGGCCTCGCTTGTATTGCAGCCCATTCTTCATCCCAAAGAGAGCCTGAAATGTTCGGAAAATGTATAGTCTATGCTAAAACGAGCCACTGGATATATGGACTGTATTTAAATGAGCTGTATGGGATCAGATGAGGACTGCTGCCTTTCTCTCAGGTATAAATAACCAGCAGTGAGTGCCACGTCGTGTTTTGAATGGCATCTTATTTGAAAGAGATGAAATGGTGTCTGCGCTTCAAGTGTTTGTGTGAGAGGGAAGACATCCTGGAATGAGCCTCTAATAGGTTCTTTTTTCCGACTCCCTCTGGGAATTAGGTCACATGAATGAGGCCCCCCTCGGGAGAAGGAGAAAAGACGACAGGATGTAGTCGTCACGCAAGGCTGCATCCTGCTGCACTTGTTGTTGTAGTGGTATTAGTGTTATTAGCATTAATGGCTGAATCAGCCTGGCAAGAGAAGCACAGTTACATCGCCACAAGAGGGCACCACCTGCACGCCAGATGGGGCGAGAGGAGAAGGTACAGGAGAGATAAAGGAGGGAGGGACGGGGACGGAGAGGTGGGGAGGAGGGAGGAGGACAGAAAGGGACAGACGGACAGGAGAGGGAGGGAGGAGGATAAGAGTAGGAGATGAGGAGATGAGGATGAAACGAAGGTCAGATAGGGAAGGAAAGAGAAGAGAAGATAGGATGTATTAAAAAAGAATGAATGCGAGAAGCAGAAAGAAAGAAAGATATTTGTCCTAGTTATTGTGAATAATATTCAGTTTATTTGAATATTATTCATATTTATTCTGACTGCTGTGAATATATTCAGCCTATTTATCATGCTGTCCAAACACAAACACACAAACACTGTACTTCTGTTCCTGCAGCAACCTTCACTGACTTTCTCTTAACTTCACACCGTACTCCAACATAAAACACGGTCTTAAACCTCCAACAGCCCGACTTCACTGTCTTTCCAAAGCGTCCTCATTGTCCCGCGAGGGAGGACATTAGTGTCATCGCTCCCTGCTGTCTTCGGCTTGGTGGTGTGTCCCTGCACGCCAAACGTTTGCCGTGCTGTGAAAACAGTGAAAAGCGTCCCCGCTTACTGAAATGGTTTCACCATTTCAAAGTTAGACGAGCGAGCTCAAACACACACGCGTACAAACACACACTGTGCCGGCCGTGGTCATGAATTCAGATTTCATTATCAGCACACAATGAATAAGACAGCAGAGGATTGGATTACCAGTGGACTCAACTGTTTTGCATTAGTTTGTGTGTGTGTGTGTGTGTGTGTGTGTGTTTACAGGACAGACTACACACACACACACACACACACACACATGGCCGTCCTCTGGATCTTCTTTTGCATCCTCACAACAAATAAAAGAAAAAAAAACATTTGTCAGATTTTCATTCCACCATTCTCGACACGTCTCCACCTCCTCCGCCGTCTGCCATTATTATTATTTTTTCACCTGTTTTTTTTCATACAGAATGTGTCAGCTCCGCCTCGGGGTGTGTGTGTGTGTGTGTGTGTGTGTGTGTGTGTGTGTGCCAGCCAACACATCTTACATTCAGCAAACAGCTGTCACTGCTGACCGGGTAACTCGATGGGTGTTGTCGTCACACACAAACAGGCGTACATTTTCTTTTTGCTCCAGAGAACCTTCGCTGTCTTCATTCCTGAACTCTTCACTCTAACAGACAAAATGAAGACAGTCCCAAACTTTGATTTATGACCAAATACCTGCACAGCGAAAGACCATCGAACTCACATCAATCTTTTTTTAGTATTATTATGATTTTTTTATATTTAATTTTTGTTTCTATTTGTGCCAGCTTTGTTTTTCTTTCCAGTTTTCTTCCTTCTCATTGCTTCTGATCTTCATCAGCATCTTGTTTTGTTGCATGATTGGAGAAACAACAGCAATCATGACGCATCCACCTTAAACAGGATCATCTCAGCTTTGTTCTTTACCCTCTCCGGGTTGTCGGGAACATTCTGTTTCTCAGCTCGTGTCACGCCGGTCAGGTTACCAGACAGGAGGAGCTTGTGAGAAGAGTTCTTTGGATCCAGAATGGCTGGAGCGGAGGACACAGTGTCCTTCATGTTGTTCCAGATGTTGAAGTTCAGGTTGCCATGGGCAGCTCTGTATCATCCAGCAGGGGGCGCTGCTGGACTCCACTGCAGGCTTGCACTTTAGCAGGAATGAGGCGTCTTCAGCCTCTCTGTGCGTCCCACCTGAACCTTTGTGTGATTTGCCATGCGGTCAGACTTCCAAACCAATAACCGTTCCAGAGTTTCCTGAAGGTTGTTTTTGGGTTCTCCTGCAGCTTCATCGGTCTATTGCATGTTTGTTTCTGTTTCCACCAGCTCTTCAGACAACCTTTACAGAAGAGGGGTGGGGGGGGGTATAACAGGAGTCACAGGAGATATTGTTGGAGCAGGGTACCATGTACCATAAGATGTACCAATAGTTGTAATAATACTAATATCTAGGCTTGAAGATAACACTGTTTAACAGATGGACAGACAAGATAATGGAGATTTTACTGTATTATCGCAATCCTGCAGTCAAATATCACCTATTGTGAAACTGACCATTTTCACCCAAGCACCCAATCGTTTTCATCAGATTCTAAAGCTGCTCAAATTACTACTTACTTTTATTGCTCCACTCCCGCTGCAGTTTTTCTTTCAAGGAACAAACCTTCCTATCAGAACACAGACTGGAAGCAGGGAGCAACAGCCGGTCTGCTCCGTTAAAAGCTCCAAAATATACCTACCGGTTTGCAGGATCGGGTGGCATTCAGAGGTGTAGCTGCTGATTACAACTGCCTCACTTCGCCTCTCCTCTTTGGTGTCTGCAAAAGGTTTTATTTAGAGCTTTTAGCAGGGATGGCAGTTAACTGCATGGACACTAGGGTGTGCTCTCCTATTAGTGAGAAAGACTTGATAACGTCCCAGACACACTCGTGTGTGTGTGTGTAGTGTGTATGTGTGTAATGCAGTCTCAAATCTAATATCCAACTTTAGCTGAGGCTTGATGAGTAGCAATGCGCAAACATATTAGTACAGTAGAGTTATTTTTCTAACACCATGTTAGCCGCTAAGTGTCTTTTTAGAATTGATTAGGACTTCAGACAGACGGCCGATCACCTGCCGAAGTGACTGGTGGAGCAGAATGAGCAGCAAAAGCAAGCTGAGTAATTTCTGTTGGTAATTCAGCATCAAAATTTGCATTCACTTCTCCCCCTTGTAGATAAAATGGAAAGACTACAATGAACAGAAGACCCAGAGAAGAAGAATGCACCCAGAAAATCAAAGCCATGTATTATTCATGTCATAATGCAACATCAATTTCTCATTATCATGCCGCTGTTTGGCAGGGACTAGTGTCAATTTGCTTCCACGGCTTCAGGCTACTGCTAAACACAAAGTGATAAATGGCATTGTTCAGAAGTGCCATCATCTTTTTTTGCGTGCGTAATAAACGTGAGCATTTCTCTCCATTTCGCCACGTTCGCTTTAAACACAGACGTACATTCACAGGACGGCGGCAGACGATAGGACGTCAGGCTTCAGGTGATTTGCTGCAGGTTTAAGGACACACAAACAAAAGTGGAAGCAGCGTGAGCTGTTTGTTCATTTTTAATTTGCTTAAAGGGAATACTCGCTCTTTGTGTTGTAATTGAAGCCCTGCTGTATTTTGTTTTGGGAGCCGGTCTGGCATGAATCTCTCTCCCTGTGAAACGACTGGCTTTGTCCTCAAATAGTCTGTTTCTTCTCTCGTCTAGCTCTGTGAATTAAGTATTCATTCTGACCAAAACAGAGTCGGTGATTGTTGGAGCAGCGGAAGGACTAACAGAGATAGTTTTGTTGAGTTTCAGCTTCTGTCGAGTGTTTTACGATGATCTGTGAAATAACTGTCAGTGAAATCTGGTGGTAAGAAATCAGAATATACAGGCGCCGTGTCTGGGGCTCGAAAAGGAGCTTAGAGTTGGTGATGAAACTTTTGGTGGCTTTTATTTAGTTTGAATGATGAGTTTTGGATTGTCTGCAGGATAAAATGGCCGTTTTTCTCAATGGAGTTTGGTGGCATGTTTGTTTTGATCTGAGATACTAATGCTTACAGTAAGTGCAACATTTAGTGCATCTGAAGCATTTTTGGAGTTGGCAAGTCCATAATTATTGGTTAAAATAAAAATAAAAAAATCATAAGCAGAGGTCTAAAAGAAATATATACCATCCTCTTCACTTACATTATTATTAATGGCTGCATTTTTTACCCAGGAACCAAAAGGCAGCTCAGCTCACACAGCGTCTGCTTCACCTCTCATGAACAAACAAGTCATAATTCAGGCTCGGTCTGCAACGACTGACGCCTGAAGTCTCTAAATCTCTCAACTGTCCCACTGTGGATCTGATGTGAAAACACACCAAGGACTTTTTGGTTTAATGGAGCTTCCCTGACCCAAAAATGTTATTCCTGTCTGGTTTGTTAATGTCTTTTTCCAGCTCAGAAAAGCTCTACGGGGGTAAACAGTCTGGCTTGTACTACAGGCTCGCTGTGAAAAACTTCAAAACTAAAAACTGGAGCTGTTCAGAGATTTAACCAACTTTCTCTTCTCTGGATTCCAACTCTGTAAACTGAATGTTCTAGAAATTCCTGCACCAGTGGGAATTCTGGATCGAATCCCACATGGACCTCCATAATCATCACACGGCAGGAAGCCTGGTCGAAGCCAAGCGAAGCAATAGCCGTAGTTAAGTTTAATCATCACAGCACATAGTGACAAGCAGAGACTGGAGTGGCGAGTGGCGAACGGAGTGTAGTGTTGGAGCCATTATTTGTATGTGTGTGTGTGTGTGTGTGCGCATAGGAGTGATGGAGCTCTCAAGGGAGGCGAGGCGAGCCAAGACCTGGTGTGTGATCATCATCGCCACGGGACAGCTAGAGGAGCGCACGGCTTATTAAGGGGATCGCCACGGGAGGGCAAGTCGATCACGGAGCCAGCTGGAGTTTCCTCAAAGCAGTTAGAAGCAGAGAGAGAATGAGAGACAGAAGACTGACAGGAAAACCGATACAGAGACGAAGAGGAGAGACAATAATCACAGGGAGGGGGATAGAAAGAATATGGAACCATTCATCAAGCAGTCAAATAAATATCAAATCCCAGACTAGGATGATATTCTGGTCTAAGACATCCAATGATGAGATTAGATACATGATCTAATTCTGCACACAGAGCATCAGAAATTAAATCTATTGTTTTCTTCTCGGTGAACACACACTTCATTCAGCGAGCATATTCGTCTGAAGATCTTTGCCTTTTCTTGACTGTTCAATATGTTGCTCCAGGCACAGCGGGCACGCTGACATTCCTGAACCCAAAATTCAATTTCTGCTCTGACTTTGTTGTGAGATTTATGTCGAAGGTTAAAAAAATAAATATTCAGAGCAACCGAGAGATTGTTTCTGGTTCTGTATTGTATGTGTATGGCTCCATACCAGCAGGGATCAGTGAGGAGCTTTGAAGCAGCGAAACTGACTGCAGTGAAGAGGGTAGAAGTAGAGCTAGAAATGACATTACATGTTACACCATATGTGTATTTCCTGTGCTGCTGTGAGCTGCAGACGGGCTTGTATCTGTAGCAGCTTCTTTTCAGAATCTGCACTGAAATTTCACATGATTTCTCTCTCTTTTTGTGCCCCGCTCAATCCCCTCAGGACAGGATGAGTGGCTGTTTTGACTGTTCGACGCAGGTGTAACTAATACCATTAAACATGAATGGCTGCATTATATTCAGGTCTTGTGAAAACACTAGAACCCCACAGCCTCTGGGCTAGCCCCTCGGGTAGCTGTAAATCATCAGCCGTGGTGTTTATTTTCATGAACTGCAGCCATTTTGCCACACAGATTTCATTTCATCATTTGATTGATTGATTTAGTTTACTATGATGTGCTTGTGATGCCAAGTGGCTCGTGCCAGCCTGCAAGCTAATACCAACATTAATGGATATGTGGATCTATGATAATTAACTAGTCACTTGCCTTAGTTAAGACTTTACATCCAAACTAGTTAAGATATGCGTTAAGTAATCTGGTGCATCCGATTTTGACACGGCTGCTATTATAAAGTAGATGAATATGTGAGTTTTGAAATGTTGTTTGAAAGGACAGCAGAAGAACAATCACCTTTGGTTTTTACTTTTGGGTCGTGGTCTAGGCAACAGGTGGTTGGTTGACCTGCCTGTGCAGTAACTGGTTACTCTGTGGTGTGTCCTTGTTCAAGCATGGAATCAGGGACTCTGAGGAATTGGACGCAGATGTAGATGTTGGTGCAGTTCAATGCTTGAATAATCATAACAAAGGGTACAAGGGCTTAACGAATACTGAGTCAATGCCAAAACCAGGAAGGCAGTCCAGCAAAAAATAAAAAGCCAAGGTCCAGAAAAACAGGCAACGTCCAAGAAGCCAAAATGGAAATCCAAACAACAGTAGGATACTCTAGGATTGGCTGAAAGGCTTTAATAAGAGGAACTGGAAACCAAAACAAAGGCTGCAGGGGTGTGTGACGCCGTCATTACACAGTTTGGCCACTATGTTGCACTGGCTTTGAAGAAGTCCAGCTCTTCTCCTGGGGGCCTGCTTGAATCATCTGTTGAACATCTTCAGCCAATTGTAGTTGAATATGATCTGTTCCTTTGACGGCAGGTCGCCTGAGATGTAGTGCCACACCAGCGTGGCTTCAAGTATCGAGACTCTAAAAGAGGCCAAAACACAGCAAATGGTGTCCTGTTGCCGTGTGATTGCTCCTCAGCATTCAGTAAAATAATGCTCCTTTTGTTTCTGATATGCAGCTGCATGGCCCCGGAGCCAGAATACACACACACACACACACACACACACACACACACACACACACAACACACACACACACACTCATCAGCCTCCTCATACACCGCATGTGCAATTATGCCAACACTGTCACAAAAACACAGAATGACAATTTATGTAATTATACCACACACACATTTGTGCACACACTCCCCTTCCTGTCTCACACACACACATTCAGTGTGCCTCAGCACACCCACGCCTGTGAATTTTTTTAATACACACTTCTGCACACACACACACACACAATAACTCCACCAAATCCTTAGGTCATTGTGTTAATTAATTAGCCTGTACAACAACCCAGCATGGAGTTAATTAGAAAGGCTGTCACCTCCTGCAAGTCTCCCAGATATCACTGTTTCTTCAGGCCGCATTCAGCCACTATCGCAGCAGACACAGGCACACACACACACACACACACACACACACACACACACACAGAAGAGCTGCAGGTGGGCTTTGACATGGCTCCCCGAGTGAACGATGCAGGTAAATCTTTCTATTGTGCCTCTTTGTCCATTTTGCAGGTAAGCAGGGATTTCAAATCTGAGGCTGGAAAAGGTGAAATTGCCTGTCGGATTAACTTCTGCTCTCATCTCTGCTCAGTTTGTACGTTTCTACGAGTGTTTCTCAAACCGGAAGCCAATAGATGCGACGCTGGCCTGCGTGAGGTTGTAAAAGCCGAACCTGAAGCAGATCAGATGGTCGAGTGCTCGAGAAGTCTTGGTTGAAGAAATGAGTGCGGCTCATTTAAATATTCACGCTCACGCTGGCGCTCTTCTTAAATTGGTTGCTTTAAACTTTTAATTGAATCAATTTTACTTCCGTCTAAATTAAATTGTGGCTCAGAAAATGAAGTTGACTCTCTTTTGATGCTTTTTTTTCCCATTTTCTCTCCAGCGTCCACAACAAAACACCTGCTCCAAACACACACACACACACACACACACACACACACACACACACAGTGTCACCAGAACACACACATTGAATTATTTCTTTATCATATTAAACAGCACAAAAACTCTGCTACACCGGACACTCTGGTACATGTTGAGTTTAAAATTCTCCTCTCAGCACAGTCACTTTAGGTTTTACACTCTTTCTCTTAAATTTTCAGGTTCATTATTTTACATTTAACTTCAACAAGCATTTATTCTTTTGAGTCTCAATAAGGAAACTGAGTCACGGATCTGTCTGGAGTGATTTACAGTGTGTAGATACGCATCAGCAATCAGATTTGAATCAGCAGATCAGAATATTCCCGTGCTAATAGAATGATTATTTGACATGCACGGAGGAGTGGAAGTGGAACATCATGTTTCTGTTTCTGTTGGGGTTGATTTGTTTTGCCCACTTGAGGAGAGAAAGTCACAACCTTTGACATCTTCGATCGTTGTTGCTGTATCAGAGCCTTTAACTAGTGAGCCACTTTGGATAAAACCTGTCCCTTTGGCCGATAATGTGCTTTTTGTCACCAGTTAAACTGTCTGCTGTTTGGTGTTGGGCCGATCGCATGCAGCGGGTTTACCAGAGCTTGTCTGCTGGAAACTTCTGCCTGCTGATGCTGGAAATGGGCTTGACGACTTGAACGCGCTAACATGACAGCAGCATGAACCCAAAATCAACAGATTTTGCTGCGCGGTTGCGATAAACGGCTGAAAGTGATGATGATGTAACTACACTGAGATGTGGGCGAGACTTAGCATCAAAGTGTTGGTACTTGTACATGAGATATGAGACACAGATATTTGTACAAAGTATTGTCAGCTAGCTGCAGCATTGATAGAGGTGCAGTGGGTTTGCACTGTTGCCTCACAGCTGATTTGAATTGGACTTTCTGTGTGGAGTCTCCCCGGTATCTTCCCACAGTCCAAAGTTACGCAGGTTAACTGGTGACTTCTGCCTTGCTTCCTTCCTTTTGAAGTCGCTCTCGCCCAAAGCCAGCTGCAATCACTTCCAACCCCCTGCGACCCTGATCAGGATGAGCAGTTATGGAAAACGGATGGAGATATATACTGCAAACAATGACAAGTAAAAAACTCTTTAGGCCTGTCAGGCAGGTCAGTCCACAGCCTCAGACTACAACAGCCTTCATATACGTGTGTACATCTGCACCTAGGAACAACTAAGAATGGCACATTCACGCATCTCAGGGGAATAAATGACCTGTCGAAAAGCCTCTTAAAAATAGAAGCATATATACCCAAAACTGATAGAAACACAAGAAGAATGTAGGAAAGGATTTTCATACACTCTGCATAAAATGTTGGATTTTATGGAGGACCGTAGTGAGTAGTAGTTTTTCCCTCTGACAACCATAATCTTTATAACTGATAACTCATCTAAAAGCTTCTCTCAAAGGCTCATCTAGGAACTCCTGCAATGACTTCATGGACGTTGAGCTGATATTAACTTAAACAAACACAATATCTGCCTTCATAAAACAAAAAGTTTGAAATAAAGTAAATAGATTGTAGGTATCATTGCATTTTAACGTCACCGTCTTCTTTCCAAATCACAGACATATTGTTCTTTCATGAAGGCAGGGAGCTGACTGGTTCCTCTGTGTTTAATAAATATGTCATTATGAAGTGGAGTGTATCGACAGAGAGGCACACGGAGCGACACGAGATCAAAGCCGAAGGAGTGAGTGAAACCGAGCGAGATAGAAGGTGAGAGGAATGAAAAGAGCCGAGCTGGAAATAGGATGAGGATGACAGAAAGAGGATGCAGAGGGAAGGAGAGCTGGCATGAACGTCACATGTTAAACCTGTAACTAATATTCTAATATTATTTGCAGCCCAAAGCTGCTGAATTTTGCATTTGGAAGGCGCGAAGCTGGCAGCGAAACAGTCTGTAACAGCCACCAACGATGAATACATGAAAACAAATACAGGATTTAATTGTTTGCGTGTATCTTTGTGTTCATTTGCATTTTTGTATATTAATATTTGACAAACAAACTTTAGACGACGACTGCAGTCTGTCTGACAGGGTGCAAAACACACTGGCAGTAATGCAGAGAGTGCGACTAACTGATGCCTCATACAGACAGAGGAGGTGATCACGGATGTCATCACGTTGGTTCATCGCTGCGACTAAGATCAGGTGTGTGTGCTGAGCTGCTGTGTTTTATCAACTTCTTAAAAAACTGACCTAATTTTGGCAAAACGATTCAAAACACGCTCGTCGATGCGCCATTGTACGTACTGTAGGGGGTCTAAGTAGTGCTAGTGTAGGCTCTAGTGTTTGTATTCGCATTCGTCTGTGGGCTGTTGAAGAAATACAAGCCACACCCTTGTACACACCTCCTTTTCAAGGAGCCAATCGCAGTGGAGTGATGGGGACAGGTGACATTTACATGCTACAATAAACTCATGTGTACCATTTTCAGCAATCTGCACACATCTGTGTGTGTGTGTGTGTGTGTGTGTGTGTGTGTGTGTGTGTGTGTGTCCATGCTGCAGTGTGTGACACGCAGCTCAACATTATCTCTGCTCCACACACCACTCTGCTCCTCTCATGACCCATTTAATTTCCTCTATGCACCGCTGACACAGTCCCGTTACCCATGGCAACACATGGCTCGAGCACACGTGTGTTACAGGTTTAGTGTGTGTGGTCGCGTTCGAGCGCTGTTGCATGTTTATTAGAGGAAGTTTAACCTCGGCATAAAAGACTAGTATTGAAGCGAGCGTACCTGAATGAGAAGTTTTGTGTGTTGTCGAAGTTTCTTTGTGGTTGTACGTGCGGTACTTTCCTGTGAGAGTGTATTTGTGTGTATTTCTTAGAGGACATTAGCATTTGTTGAAAAGAAGATAAACTGCAAAGCTCGGGTGTATAGAAACATTTACAAATTAGCATTAACACGGCACAAACTTTCATATATTTGTCCCTGAGTTCATGAAACCCCCAGAAGAGCCTGAGAAGCACAGCACATTGACAGAATCCTTCAAAAGCCAAGAAATGTGAAATATAATATAAATATAATATGAGGTTAGGTAACAGAGGTGATTGCTCAGATTGGCGTATAAAGGCAGAGATAATGGCAAAATGCTGCAAAGGACCATTTTGTCTTTTTCAATCAGGCAAGATGCTGAAAGTGGACAAAAACACGAGGCCGATGTTGGAGAGGTGGATTTTATTTATTCATCTTTTGAACTGGAACACTGCACATTAATATACACTGCTGTAAAAGTGCCAAATGTGCCAGCACTGTAAATAGCCAAGAAGCTGCTCAGAGAGAATATCATATAAAAATCAGACTTAAACAGAGACATGCAGAGAATAGGATAAAATATTAATGCTTAAACAGAATGCTGCGATATTTACATGCAACATAGACATTTTGTGTTGATGTAACTACTGACTGAGTGAGACAACATTGCACTCATGCAAAGCACACACACACAGAGCACGCGGTACATAAAATACATGAATCACACTGGCACAATAAGAACAAAGCTGAAATAATAAGTCAAGGAACGGGTGAACAAATCCCAGCGAGATCAATGGATAATAACTGAGAGGTGCATCGTGCAGAATAATTGTCTTCCAGGTTGGACTTGAACCTGAAGCTGCGTATAAGCTGTAATTGGAGGGTCTATAAAGACACGAGTGACATATCAGAGAATGTTCATGTGAATCTACAGCTGCACTAAAACAGCTTATTATTTTGTCCTTTTCACCGCGTTATCTTGACTTGATGTGTTACGTTCTTGGGTACAACAACAAACGAGGCATCTTCAGCAATTATCCAGCCTCTTAACATCAGGAAGTTCAGCTCTTCCTCCAAAAGGTTCACTGAACAATGCGATTTGGTGGATTTCTTCATGCAGGTCACGGCGGACTCAAGGTCACGTCACAGAGAGGCGCTATGTTACAAGATATATGATCAGAACCATAAATGAAGTAATGAGATGTTCTTTTTATTCTTTACTTGGATCCTCATTAACTTCCACAAAGTGCCAGTTACAAATGATGTAATGTCAAGAATATAATCACACAACTAGACCGCGCTTTAAAGAACTCTTTCATAAAAGTAAGGGTGAGAATAAGTGTGGACAGCCTCGTCTAGAGTGTCTTTAATATGAGACGGGCCGTCTGAACATGGGCTGCAGAGGCTGCTCAGCAAACATGCCGTAACACAATGGCGAAATCAGCGAATTTCCCTCTTCATCACAGAGCGCTCGGGCTGAGCAGTGCCAACACACAGCGAGCTATTGGTTTTTATTTCACCCTGCAGCATCATCGGTCCTGCTGCCCCCCAAAAAACAGTTTTTCATCTCGCTTCTGAAGTTTGTTGCGTTTATTCTGGCATCGGTGGTTAGTACGAGCTCCCCGTCTGCTTTTCTCGTAGTTCCAACAGGTGTCGGTCGTATCAAAAAATACATCTTCAGCTACTATGCACCTTCATCTCTCTCCATCCCGACCACTCACACCTCCTATAGGCTTCACTGTCACTTTATTTCTCTCTTCCTGTGTGCCACATTTTTCTCAACTTCCCCCACATCAGGCAAAGTTTTTTTTTTTCAGACGAACACACTGAATTTTCTGGAACATGGCCTGGTTTTCACATCCTCCCTTTTGTTTATGCTCACAGTGTGTGTGTGCGTGTGTGTGTGCTCATCTTGAATGTACTCGTATGCCACTCAGGGAGAACAAGCCATAAAATCTTCAGAAACATTCTCAGAGAATATATGCGGCATGCACTGCACGGTGTGTGTTTGTGTATGCAACCCAGAAGAATTAAGAGAGAGGCCGACGGAGAGAAAGTGTTTGCTCTGCAGTTCACATCTATAATTTGTCCTCCTCTCCTGTTTTTCCCCCCTCCCTTCTTCCTCACTTTCCCGTTCCCCTCCCTTCTCATTTCATATTCTCGCTGTTTCCCTTTCTGCCCTCGTCCCTCTTACTCACACTGGAGTGTGTGTGCGTGCATGTGTGTCTGTGACTAATCGTCTCATTTTTGTCAGTGATGCAGTGCAGAGGTAGACTCTTGTACAAGTCACCTCAGCTCTGACTCGACTCATCAGCGCTTCAAATGCTCCATTACGGGTCCGTGCATTTATCTCGTGCATCTCCTGCAGCGGCTCTGCAGAAAGTCCTTCCTCAGTATTTCACTGTAGAATTGGTGTAAAGTAAATGTCCGATGTGTTTGAACGGACTTCTTTTCAAATTTGGACAGCTAACAGAAGAGCAAAGTGCGACTGCTTGTCCCACACTGCCCATTATGCAAAAGACAGTGGAGAACAGCTATCGAGATCATTAAAGGGTGCCTGCTCCAGCAGAGCATGCTGGTGACATCAGCTTCTAGTCAGTCAGTGTTTTATTGCATTGTTACCTTGATATAAGTCAAGCTTAAAACACGTGTTGATGCAGAACACGTCGAACTGCATTTTGGACCTGACAGACAAACACATTTAAAGGTTGTTTGAGTCACACTGTGATCACATATTATCCAGGTGTAAACACAGTTTGGATGGACTGACTGCATTCTTAATCATGGTTCATGGCAAACATGGTTGGACGCTCACTTAACTCTGTCACCTGCTGCAACCACAGACAAGCAAAGGGCTGCAGATTCCTCATCAGTGGAAAAAAGAGCACATATTAAACTTTTCTCTCCTTGACCAGGGACAATCTACTACCACCTCATTTACATAGTATAGATCAAAATGTGCACATATTTAAGTTACAACTTGTTCAAGTGGCAAAGACTGCACTTTAAGATCAGGTGTAAATGTGCTCTTAAACGTAGCCGAGGTCAGTGAGGTTCAGAGACGACCTGGATCCTGGATCTGGATTTTACTTTGCTCTATAATTCTGTTTGTCTGTTCACTTAATAACATGAGAAAAACATTCTAACTTCTACAGGTTTTGAGATATTGCTGTCTTATTTCATACAGATACAGTGGAGGTGAATGGAGCTGTGTTTGCGATGCTGACATGGATGAAAAAGCATTTTTGAAAATGAGAAAGCAGTTTAAGTTGAAACAGTTTGTGGAGCATCCAGAGTAACGAGGGCAGCGTCTGCGGGAACACACATTTCTGTTTTTTCTTTAGCCTCCTTTTGGTCAGAGACCTCCTTCAAGGCAAAAGCAGACGGAGTACTGAAGTACAACAAATACATTTCTGTTCACTATCATTGTATTTGGTATCTCAGAGGTAGATATCTCAGAACATGAAAAAATGAAAGCAAATGGTTAATAAAAGTCAGACAATGTTTTGTTAGTTTGGGTGAACTGACCGTTTAATCTGATTCTGTACGTTTGGTCTGCGTGCACATCCGTATGAATCATCCATAGTCAGATTCACAAAGCCAGGTTGTTCCCTTAAACTGAACTGTGTGACATGAATTAGTTCCACAGATTTCCCCTTTTGTATCACGTCTAAATCTGCCTCAGGAAACGTCAAGACAATTTATCCAAGGTGTCTAACAACGTGCCGGCCTGTCACTTCATCACTTCTCTGTAGTTTGCTCCACATTATAATTTAGCACTTAGAGTACAATCAAGCGTGACTTAGACTGAGATCAGTGCTCATGAAGGTGGCTGAGGCTGGGACAGGAAAACAAAAGCTAAGGAAGAGAGTGGGAGAGAAAAAGCTAGTCTGATGTCAGACCACCAACTACTTTTCTTCTTACGGCAGCCAAAAGAGTTTTTTTGGCTGCACGGATCTCACGGACACGGGCAGGTGACAAAATGTACGACATGCTGATTCATTGTGTGAATTCCAGTCGGTGACTTACCATCCAGAGCAAAGTCATGGAAAAGTTTGAGTGAATTTAAAGTGAAGTTGGACTAAAAAGAAAAAAAAAAATGGGTCATGAGCTTGTTTTTGTGTGGTTTGCCAACATGACACAAGGTTGTTTTGATGAGCCGGTTCCCTGGGTGTCGCACCAAGTGCTCTGCACCAAACGCAAAGTGAATATGCAGTCAGAAATCTGAGCCGTTCAGATTCAAAGTTAATCAGGAGAGCTGTCCCATAGACATTAAATCAGTTCCACAAAAATCAACAGTGTGTATTTATTTATTTATTTCTCATCCTGTGGAAGTTTGCTGAAATCACAGAGGATCTAAACACACACACACAGAGCATAATAATCCGTTAATACACTCTAAATTTAAGTCTGAGTCTATTTACAGACGGCAGCCTTCAAATGACACTTTGTGAGTTTTTGCAATTATTCTTTTTTTCTCGTCTGAGAGCGCTGTCTGTTTTTAAATTTGCATCTGTGTACTGAACGCTCAGTTCCTGACTTATAAATCTCTACATCGATGCAAGTGTGTTTGTCTGTGTGTGTGTGTGGGGACGGTGTGAATTGGGATTAACATCGATGGAAATGGGAGAACAACCAGCATTAATGACAGATTTGTATCCCATAAGATTAATTAATTGATATAGAAACAGACTCAAAAATAGACTTATTTATTTTTCATCATACTTTTTTTCTGCTAGTCAACGGTGACATTAACAGACTCGCCCGCACCGTGCTGTCTGTGAGTTCAGACGGATCACGCTGTATTCTGAAGTTTCATTTTCTTTCACATCGTCTCTCTTTTGAGCAAACTCCTTCACTTCACTGTCACTTATTGCTGTTGCTGATCGCTTTTAAACAGCCAAGACAAGCAACCGCACGATTCTTCAAATCTGACTTCTCCACTGCAGCCTGCTGCAAATGAAAAACCTCAGTGTTCCTCATGTGCTCTGAATGGAGGCCAACCTTAATGTAACATCAGTTCTCACCTTTTTTTTTTTCAGACCTCATAGCTGCTCGTGTCTGTGGTCCTCGTGGGGACTACAGGTCCCGACAAGGTCAGTGTTCATACCAGAAAAGATCCCCAATAGGTGACATGCACACACACACACACACACACACACTAACATTAACTTGACCTCAATCTACACCTTACCCTCTACCTCAAGACAAGATCTCAGAAATTACTTTTGCTATATGAAGTCCAGTATTTGGTTCCCATGAGGGCCGCTGGTCCCCACAAGGTCAGTGTACATAAAAGAAGAGGTCCCTGTTTGGTAACAAAGACACACACACCTCTCTCTCTCTGGCATGGAGCTTCCCAGCCAGTTTCCTGTTACCGGACAGGTAACATCTTCACTGGATCTTAAATGCATTGCTCAGAAGGAGAGAGACCTTTTAACGCCTCTCACACAGTGCGGCCTTTAAGAGGATAATACAGAAGAATATAAATTGCTTTTTATTTTGTAGCTTTAATCAGCTATCAATGGGTGTGTGTGTGTGTGTGTGTGTGTGTGTGTGTGTGTGTGTCCGTGCGTGTGTGCAAAGATTAATTCATTTGAAGTTGAACCGCTGATTAATTCACACCCCCACTTGGTGAGACGTGTTTCATAACCAGTTCATGTAGAGTACCAGTGACGCTCGCTCATGCACACACACACACACACGTGCACATCCACACACACATGCACAGTATATATCTTGTTATGAAAATTTGAACACCCTCCTGGCATCAGAAAATCATCACTTTAAACCTCTGTTAGCGAATTAATGGAAGAGCAGCAAGTTTGTGGAGTCTGTATGCGTAAGCAGTGGGCGGATGGGCGATTTTTTTTTTGTGTTTCTCTCCATATGCAGATTCACTAAAATAGATGAGAAAAAAAATTCACATCATTCATCCCTATAAGATTCAGCTTAGCTCTCATTTTTAAGAAAAAGTTGTGTTAAGAAGGAATTATATTAAATATGGTCCACAAAGCAGAATCAAACAGGCAGTATAAGTACACGGATTGCTGTGAGCAGCCGCGGTGGCTCTGCTATGGCAGAGTTTAATTTCCTCTTAATGCACCGCAGAAGTCGGGAAGAAACAACTGGTTTTAGGTCTTGGAATCCGCTGACAATGCTAAATGCTGAATTGAATCTATTTCTGTCTTTCCGACTCCTGCAGAGACTGTAATACTTTGAAAATCTTGATACAGTGAGGCGAGGACAGTCATTTTGCTGCTCGGGTATTCTGAGTTCACATTCACTCGAATTGTTCTTGAGGCTGATTTGTAGAGACATCAAGCGAGTGCTGACTGATGCTGTTAAACCAACCAAAGAGAAAACAACCAAAACATCACAGTCACCGCTGAGATTTTTCAAACCATCCTCCACACACAGTTATCTTGTTCTTTGTCGTATTGTCGTGTTAAGCAGCTGTGGGCTGCACAGAGGGGTGAAGGGTAACTGTCGCTCGAGCTCAACTTTACCGTGGACGCTTGAGTAGGAACCAGAACTCAGACTTGTCATTCTCAAGATGTGGCAAAGTGGCAAAGATCCATTATCGATGCAACACTTTATCTCCATGAACTGTGCCGTGGTGCGGTCAAAAACTAGCGAGCTTCTTCTTTCTTGTTCTGGCAGCACACCTGTGCCTCGCCCTACCTGCTGTATGTCGAGTGCCACCTGAAGTGACATAAATCCATCCTAGTGCCACCTGCAGGGCAAATATTTGTGCACATGTTGAAATGGCTCGTACATAGAGGTCAAAATATAATCTCGTTTCTGTTTTGCATCCTGCACAATATAAATGCCGGATTGGAGAAAAATGATCATTTCCAACGTGGAGGTTTGGTCTCTAAATGAATCAAAGCGGTTGCTAGAGGAGATAATGGAAAACAAAACTCTATGAAGCACGGTACAGTTTTATGCTCTCAGGCCTCTAAAGATATTCGACTGAACACTCTGAGAGAGGAAATATATTTTGCTTCCTATTTAGAGGTGATGAGGACAAATTGGCCTTAACCAGCCAAGCACACACGCAGCATCCCAGTCTCCACCCGTCCACCACCCGCAGCAACTTATTTGTTGATGCAAGTCAAGACTACACCCGGAATGAAGTCTATCCTGACCTCGTGTCTGTATGAAATTCCGGTTCAGAAAACATTTCAGCTCGATAACCTCAAAGAGGAAACGACTGCCGTGAACTCGGCCTCGATGACGTCCTCCAAGGTGTGACATTTTCAAGAGCAGCTGGCTCAGGAAACTGGAAGCCCTCAATAATCTTCACGGGGTGACTTTTAATTTCGTGGCAGCAATCAATTTTTGTCAGGTGTCACACTTTACTGAGAGTGAAAACTTCACTGCGGGATCACGCCGCCTGTACGGATCGTCTCGGGTCAGTGATTAAAAAGCGTGTCCTTACACCCTCGGGTGAGTTTTCATTATAGCGACCTGAGATTCACACCATCAGCTCTGCAGTGTGTGTGTGTGAGTGAGCAAGTGCAAAAGGCTGTATATATGCTATACTTTGTATGTGTGTGTGTGTGTGTGTGAGAGAGAACTAAGCTGAAGTGTCCACAGTGTGTTGTCCCACCTACCTGCTTAAACAGTGTGTGTGCACGCATGTGTGTGTGTGTGTGTGACCTCCCCTCCAGTGGAGATGATGAGCTCATTATGGAGAGACACGAAACAGAGATTAAAAAACAGATGAGAGGAGGCAGAGGGATGGAGGGATGGAAGAGGAGGAGGGATGTTAAGAGACTGAGATGGTCAGCTGACATGACGGGAGAGGATAGGAAGGAGGAGGCAATGTAGGGAGGAGAGAAGAAGGAAGCAAAGGAAGGAATGAAGGAAAGCGCCAGGGAGGGAGACACGGATTGATTGAAGAAGTTAGCCATGGCCGCTGTTGTGGAAAAAGACAAACTGTGTGTGTGTGTGTGTGTGTGTTTGCGCGTACTAACTGACAGAATGAAAAAGTGTGTGTGAGAGAGAGATAATGAAGCATAGAACTGCAAAGAGACCAAAAAACAGCACCACGCTGAGGCTTTTTTAAAAAATGTTATTTTATTTATTTTTCCTCCCCCCACTTTTTCTCTGAAAGTACCGGCTGAGAGTTTTGAAGGTTTGATGTGGGAGGTGGTGAGGGGGGGAGAGAGGGGAGGGTGGGTGCACAGAGAGAGAGAGAGAGGGAGAGAGAGAGAGAGAAAGAGAGAGGGAGAGAGAGAGAGAGGGATGGGAGAAGTAAATGTGCTGCCTCTCCCTCTCCTCTCTTTTCCCTCAGTGTCTCACTTCTCTCGTCGCTTGGTTCATCGGATTTTTCTGTGAGCTGAAGAAGAGGGAGGGGAAAAAAAAGAAGAGAAGAAGATAGAATAAAATTCCGGGTATGGCTGCCGTGTTTGTGGGACTAAACCTGAACAATTAAGTGCTGCGTTGTAAAGGTAGAGGAGAGAAGAGCACACCAAGGAGAGGAGGGAGAGAGAAGAGGGGGTAGGAGGAAGAGGAGGGAGAGCCACTTTTCAAGAGAAGAAGATGAGAGATAAGTAAGTGTGGAGTGGCCAAAGTTGTCAGATTTCCCAAAATAGATTTTTAAAAAAGCCAAATATAGAAAACAAGTGGAAGACGAAGAGTGAGGAAGAAGAGCGAGGTGTAAAGAAAGGAAGAAAAACAAAAAGTCTGCCAAATCCACAGCTGATACGTGGACGCCGGTCTTCCATCCATCATCCAGGATGGACAAAGTGGAGCGAGTGATGAAGATGGTGAAGAGGATGTCACCGAGGAAGAAGAGGAGAGAAGGAGGAGGAGGAAGAGGAGGAGGAGGAGCGGGAGAGCTGGAAAGCCCGGACACACTGTGCGACGAACTCTGTCGTTTTAGCCTCTGCATCAGCGGTGAGAGGTCGCACCACCACGTGTTTGTTTAAGTGTGTGTGTGTGTGTGTGTGAAGTTGGGTCATGACTAATACTAGCAGACAGGTGTGTGTGTTAATGTGTGTGAAATCCAGAGAAATAAAGAGTGTGTGTGTGTGTATGTGTGTGTGTCTGCCTGCACGCCTTATTAAGTCTGAATTTTCATGTTTGTTCTTGGCTTTGGTTGGATGGGAAGACACTGCAACACTGCTCAGCTGGCTTTGCAGGCGACAGTGTGTGTGTGTGTGTGTGTGTGTGTGTGTGTGTGTGTGTGCAGGGCGGGGGTCTTACAGAGAGGGGATGTGACACTTTGGAGGGTCTGTTTGAAGTATTCAGTCGTACCTGCACTATATAAAATGACCAAACCATCCATGTGTTGTCATGGCAGCTGACCTCCTTCTCTCAGTGCTGGACAGAGTCTTGGGGAGGAAGTCGGGTAGATGTTTGGGGTTCATCAGCCTGGCGTTGTACTCCCACAGTGTGCGTTGATGCTGGTCGAGTAATTCTAATTTTCTTAATTTAATCAGACCTTTAACCAAAAACGCTCATATGAGTCGTTTTCAGAAGCTTTTTATTGTTCAAATATAGACTCTTAGAGTCTATATAGAGTCTTATATAAATAATATAAATAAGACTTGTTGGTCGTCATGAGCTTGTCTTGGAAATCTGTTCCAGCTTGGTAATAATGGTCGACCAGCTTATCGCAGATTTGACATTTCGGACTACTGGACCGACACTTGTCCAGTAATCCAGCTGGTTTCAGTGACCAGCGCTTGAATACAAGAACTCTGAATGAGTAGTGGCTTTTTTGGTAAACCAATGACCCATGGTGCCCAGATTAAGTTGCTTATTTAGTTATTTAAATAATACTTTGTTTAATTAATTATTTATATCTAAGATGAAGAGTTTCTTTTTCTGCGATGCTGTTGTCCTTTCCAGTATTTGCAGTATTCCTGTTCATCTGGCTTAATTAGTTAGTGCTACCATTTAATTAGCTCTAAACTGGTTAGTGTTGCTGCCACAGTTTGTTAGGTGCCTCATGTTCTTCAAAGACTTTGGAAAGTGTTTCACAGACAGTTCAGATTTTTATTCCGAGGCTTCTTTTTTAACGCGCTTTGATCGTACACAAACAGCACAGCGGAGAGCGCGCATGCAGAAAACATAAAGGAAGTGAACATACAGTACAGTAAATGTATGTTTGAGAGAGGGTGAGTGTGCCTGCATCCGTCTCCTGCTCCCGTATATCCCTTCATCAAACAATCTTTATAATCACTCAGCAGAAACTGAAGCCGCCGGACTTCAAACAGCATCAAACAAGCATGAGAGAATATTACACTGCAGGCGGGGGAAAGGTCACTTTGTAAACAAGAGGGAACACAGGCGATCCAAGGCAAAAAATTCTGATATGAATCCTCTGTGCAGCACAATGGACGCTGTTCTTCTCGTGACACACGCCATTTGCTGGAGGCTTTTATCTTCTGCATCTCACAGCAACAGATCATAAATGTTTGGATGCAGGCGACGTCCTTTTTTCCTTAATGGAAATGCTATTCAGATGGCAGGCATATATAGTCTGGATTATTGTACTTGAAGTACGCGCTGTGCACAGTCTACCTGTAATAGCTAGGAAAATACAAGTATCAGATCCGAGCTCGGTATCGGCAGATGCTCGATATTCAATTTCAGAACCCATCAGCTGTTACTGGACGACGGTTTAGCCTCTGCAGGCAGTGGCTGATGTTTCTGAGCTTCTGGCAGCATATATTTGGAATGTGGATATCCTGGCTGTAGATAACTTTAAAAAAAGAACATCATCAGCTGATAGCCAATGAGTTCAAAGAGTGTTTTTCAACCAGTGCGCTCCACCTTGGACTGTTGCAACTAAAACTTACTCACAAGCTGTTCTTCTTTGTCTGTGACTGGCTAGTTATCATTACTTTTGTTGGTTTGGCAGGAGGAGTAAGATTAATAAAATAAATAAATCGGGTAAGAACATCAGGGAAAACCAACCAGAGGCAGGCTTGAGCCTTTGAACATTGAACATTGGGAAATGGTGGCTGTGAATTGGCAGTCGGAGCCACAGCAGTAATAGTTAGAAAAGCACAAAGTGCATGTGCTGCAAAGAAGTGGAAAACAAAGACTACTGCACCTCATCAAAAATGTTATGGGTCATTAAGTTGGCCATGAAAGCTATGCTGTATTGTGCTCATACATGAGTGAGGTGTTTTATTGCTCCAGTTTTTTTAGATAATAGTGCCACTGAAACTTTCAGGTTGCTTTTTAACTGAACACATTTGGACTGTAACTATGTCTGTACACCTTGTACAGATAGACTCAAGCACAGTGTCTTGGTCTGAGACTGGTTTTGGATGGTATGAAAGCACCATCATTAAATTGTGGTTGTAAACTAATAGACACAAACTGCAGTAACCTGAGAGGAGAAAAGCCTGACACACTTAGTCTGATGTCTCTGAACAATGTGTGTGTGTGTGTGTGACTGTGTGGAAGAGTTTCAGATGGGGAATTTCCTGCTAGAGTGAAATACAAGTAAATTATGGAATACTGAAAAATAAGAACCTTGCTTTAAGATCATGGCGTGCCATCAACATGCCTCAAATCGTGATCGTTTCTTGCCAAAATGGCTTCGTGCTGCAAGTAAATAGCAATAAACACACCGACCGTCACCCTGTGCTAAATCTGAATAAGCATAGTGGATGTGCCCTGCAGCGAAAAATTCAAATTCACCTCAGGTGAATAGCTTGAACTTGAAAGCCTGGGTAAATGCAAAAGGTAAAAAAGCAAAGTGCACATGCAATCAGAGGAAAACAGTCACAATAGTCAGTTTAGTCCACATGCCGACATATGCACAGAAAGCAGAGCGCTGAAGTACAGAAACACGATGTTACAAACGTCTGACTTCCTTTACTGACGCTGCAGTTTAAATTTGATGGGAAAAATCATTTATTTTGGTAATGACACGAATGAAGAGCGTGTATTTAATATAAAAATAACAGTCCAAAGGTGGTGCGACACGACACAAGTGTGTTTGGGCGACTTCAAGTCTACTATCCATTTAACTTGCCATCAGTTTTCGTTGGGGTCAGGTCAGGCCGTCAGATGGCACGGGACTCCTCCCTGCTGCTCAGACAGAGTGAATACTGCCTGTTGTTAAGGTAGTTTTTGTCAACATAACATAATCATGACTCTTCAAAACTCTTCAAATTTAATGCGGATGTGTGAAATTCTGTGGCAAAAATAGACCACGAAACAAAATGTGGTAAAAGTACAAGGACTATGATAGAAGCTCAGGTAAGTGTTTGTGAGGCTGTGAAAGCAGTGTTTGAGCTGTCCTCCAAAGCTTATTGATCCTGTCGAACCCTTTCAGACTTCATTTGTGCGTTTGTGCTCTGCGACATAAATATATCCCAAAGCTCGCTCTGCATTATTTCCATGAGAGCCAATTGTCGCCTCAAATCTGCATCTTATAATTGTGCCTCGCACACTGAAATGATCAGCTCCACAGTGAAACTCCAGCTGAAATCCTGCAGCACATAATGCAAACTAGATTTGTGATCGAGGTGGGAAATTAGCATCAGCCGGCAGCTGAATGCTGCTCCAACAGTCAAACTCTCACCTTTACTGGAGTGCAGATAAACAAACCCCCACAGTGCATTTCAGAGTTTAAGCATGTTCAGGGTGCTACAGAAAGGCATTACCTGGCATTTTGTGACCTTATCACCCAGGATATCCTGCAGTGTATCAAGAACAAGAGAAAACACAGAGCAAAATAGAAAAGCTTCCATTTGGTTCAGCCTAAATCACAAATTCTGACTGCAGAGGAATGCATTGTCCCCTTTCTGGACAATTCTCACTTCAGTGGTTTCCTATACAGAGCAGTTGGATTAGCCTGAGCTTGTTGCATGAGGTTGAGGTGCAAACAGTATGCAGTTCACTGTTTGCCTTTACTATTTATGGCTCAATCCCACTGGGCAGAGCTGTGGCACGTTTCAGCCACCGGAGCTCATCACGAACGTCCTCGACAATGTTTTTGATGGCTCTGCTCTCTGCTCCGTAAAGAATACCCGACTGTTTTTGATGGATGGAAGTCAGACACAGAGACCTGATACGAAATCCAGCCAATCTTCAAAATAAAACAGCCAGTGCAGATTCAAGATCATAAAAACAGACCTAACTCATGGCCTACTTACTTATAATAGAAGCGCATGGACCGGGGAGAAATCAACATATCTGAGCGAGTTAATGAAGGCAGGCGAAACGCTTCTGGAAGACGCCTGACGCCGGGCCAAAACGTTGTTGTGGTTGCTACATCGCAGAAGCCTGGGGTTAAACTTCAAACAGTAGGAGACTAAATAAAATGTGTCAAAGTAACATTTTATTCTGCTGAAAAGCTGAAGACGATCGTGGCTAGAGTGACGCTGGTCTGCTTGCTTCCAGCAATCATCACACTAAGACTTTCTACAAACTTCCTCCCATTTCTGCCCCCGCCATACGATCTGTTTGTGGATTGGAGAAAGGTGTCTCGCTTTCTCACAGATTTAAATGCAAAACTTCTCATGGCTTTAGGCTGATAAAAATATATCTCGAAAACAGAAGGAGCCAACTTCCAGTGACAATGGGAAATTATTTTTAACCACGAGACAAACGCCTATGAACATTTGGCAGCGGCTGCTGCGCTTTCCTGCTTTAATGGCCACACTGGCAGCAAACAACTGCCATTTTAGAGTCCACTTCCACTCTAACTGTCGTATAAACTGTTAAAAAATAATGATTCTGGCAGGTGAGTTTAGGGATGAATTTGCTGTCGCTGCCACTGTGGAGTTAGGTCCCTGGCTTGTTTACAGCAACTGAAGTGGGTGAAAGACCGGTTGACTGGAAAAATGAGTGGTAGCACATCAAACATGCTGCTGATGGGGGGGAAAAAAAACTAAAATCAGCTGCTCACAAAGGCTGAAGAGGTTGAACGACATCCACAGCTAGCTAAACGGCTACATCGGCATCAAAAGAGCAACAGAGATGGGAGATAATTGAATATGTCAGGAAAGAAAAAACAGATCAGAGCAAAGAGAAGGCGCCCAACAAGGCAAGGTAATGAAATGTGACATTAGAAACCTGCTCTAAGTGGGTAAATAACATCATCCTGATAGCCACCATAGCTCACCGCCTGAAATAAATCTAAACATCATGATCTGTTTGTCTGCTGCGATCAGTCGCTTCAGTGCTGTGAAGTTAGTCAGCTCGCTGACTTTTTCACTTTTCTAAACTTGTCCTTTCTGTAACACTGTTTTAACATTTACCTTTAGGCACATGCCAATTATTTATAATTGGATTGTGTGGCCGCAGTAGCTGCAGTTCAGTAAACAAACATGCACTTGATTTTCTTTCTGAAAAACATATTAAACTTGTATTAGTTAAATATGATGTCCTGGGGCTCCTGAAGCATGAAGGCTATTTTAATCAATGCAGTTGTCTACTCAGGTTTCATAACAGTTGACATTGTACTTGTTGCTGAAGCAGAGACTCTTGTTTCCTTAGCTTCCTCTGCCAACTTCACTTTCTGCCTTTTTGCCTTTGACATTATGTCCATGGAGGCTGCTAAGCCCGGTTGCTCTGTCAGCTCCTGTTCTAGCATGACACCTAACATCATAACCCTTAGCCTGCACCCTGGGCTGAAAACTTCCTCTTCCCAGTGGTCAAACATGCCTATGGTACAAATACTAACACTCTTTTAGGGCTCTGCGCTCACCGTCTGGGCAGCTAACAAACTGAGCTAACGGCAGCTATACAGCAGCAGAAACTAATGGCAAATTCCCATTCGGCTGTTATCATACACGAAGCAGTGCAGGAGGAAAAGCACGGCAGTAAACTTTACAAACTGAGTCAGGTCCTCGATATTTCAAAACTAACCTTTGTGAAAGCAGAGAAAGGTGAGGGAAACGGAGGGAAGTGGGAGGCAGGTCAGCGTGATCGTGTCTGTCGGCTGCTCAGGTGCTCTCAAGCTCTCAGCGTTGAACGCTAGTAAAGTACTTTTGAACCAGACACTGGTACATCCTCCTCTACGTGAGTGTGAGTGTTCAGCTGACAGAGATGTCAGCAGCCTGGCAGGAGAGATGCTGTGAGGTGGCGTACAATTGTATAACTGAGAAGAAGAAGAAGAAGAAGAAGAAGAAATAATACTTTATTAATCCCTCAATGGGAAATTCTTTCTATTTATGCATTTCAACCCTGAACACACATACAAAGGCTCATAGACATGCAATGTGGAGTGATGGGCAGCCCCCCTAAGGGAGCGCCCTGCGAGCGGTTGGGGGGGTTCAGCGCCTTGCTCAAGGCCACCTTGACAGGGCTACCAGTCCACCTTGCATATTTAGGTCCATGCTTGACTTGAACCTGCCACCCTCCGGTATAGTCTCATGTTTGCACATCACAGATGAACAAAGGGTTGATTTGATTCGGCTGCTTAAGTTCAGATCTACATGAATCCCAGTGTCAGTGTTTGATTCTAAATCTTTACTGATCGAAGGTCAGTCAGTTATTTTCCGTTGTTGGTTGGAAGGTTAGATAAAAGATTTTATAGAATCAGCACAGTGACAGTGATTTTCTCTTTGTTTTGAACACTGACTTTTTGATAATGCATGAGTGTCTTTTTACTGCAGTACATACATACACACAAAACATGATCCACACACACACACACACACACATAGGCTGGCACATGGCTGCAGCTGACACATACACCTAAAACGGGAAAGAAAAGAAAGTGAAGCAGAAATGTCCTCAGTGGCAACTTCAACTTTCTGTTTCCTGATGGATGGTAAAGCTAACTGCTGCAAAGTGTAGCTGCCTTTAGCTCAGTTTGTTAGCCGGGCTGACCACACCGTGAGTGGCAGTGTTTGTACCACCGGCGGATTGGATGACTGGGTAAAGGAGGTTTTCTGGCCTGTATTCAGGGTGTGGTGCCTGGACTTTTGCCTGGTTGGTATAATGTAACCAGTGCTCAGCAGCTTCTTTGGACATACTGGCAGAGGCGAAGAGGAAAAGGAGAAAATGACCTGGCAAGATTGCTGTGAAGATAAAAATGGGAAAGACAGATGCATAGCTGTTAATAATATCAGCTGGCTGCTATGTCTTGTGTTGTCGAGGACTCACTAGTTTTTATGATAAGTGAAATAATCACAACAAAAGGCCAACTGTCCATATTTGCAACATCGGTATTGAACTTTAAATCACAGAAAACTCAGTTACTTGGCATTCTGTAAGAGAACACATTTATTACCGAGGTCGGGACGCTGCATCTTTAGTTTTATACATATTTTAGTTTATTTATTTTTGAGGGCTATTATTTGCAGCCGGAGTGACCCAGTTTTGCCTCGGGGATCAACAAAGCTCATCATATCTTCTTACTTATCTCACATCTGAAATTAGACTGACCATGTTATCTCTGCAGTCAGAAAATAGCACAGTGTGAGATGACAGCGGTTATGCAAATGCACAAACAACCTGGTATATTCTGCGTGTTCATTTATGCTCAAACATCATCCTTTTGTTCGTCATGGCCAATCTTTTCTGGATTTTTTTAGACAGGAAGTTTTACTCAAGCCTTGAATGTATAACTTTACCTAGCAGACACTGATAACTTGATTACTGTTGTTGCTCGTGAGCAAAGTTAGTGAAAATATCATTTCTCAGGCAAAGACGAGGAAATGAAGCTCATTTGTTGCAGCGTCTGGCAACATTTTGTGAGCGTAGAAAGAAATCTCTGTTGAATTATGCATGCAAAAGAAAACAGCAAGGTCATCACTTTCCATCCAGTGTTTGTGGTTGGAGTTCATTCTTTAGCGTGTCCTGATCTTCTGGCACAGTGTGTGTTTCTTTCCAGAGCATCCACGCCAGGTTCCTGCAGTTCGAACACAATGATGGGAGCGATGCATCACGTCTTGTGGATGTAATGAGAAATGCCTCGGTGGCTTTAAAATAGGAGAATCTGTCTGGTATTCATCCCTGAATATCAGATGTTTTGGCCGCTGTGTTTGTCTGTGTGCGCTCATGAGACACGTTTGGCAGCTAAATTTAGGTGTTAAATCCTCCTTTTCTTTTCGCTCTCTCATCTCTCCACCCCCAGTCCTCTTTCTATCTCGCTCCTTTGGTCTTCTCTTTCTCTCCCTCCTGTCGCTCTGCTACTACCTTTACTGTCTCTGTCACCCTCATATATTTTGCCCTCAATCTCTCTCTGGGTGATACTACAGTCGTGTGTGGGTGGATGTTTCATTCCTTCTTTCTTCTTCCAGCTCTAGAACCTTCTAACCTGCTATCACTGACTGAAGCTCCATGTGTCATTTATCCTGCCACTGCTGCTACTGTTGCTACTTTGTTTGACGCTTGAAGAAAACACAGGGTGGATTGTACTATAACAAGAAATATGAACTTCTGTTTAATATAAAATAATGAATTTAATTTTTCATCTTTGAGACAGGTGGAGAAAAAAAGAATCTTGTTTACTTCCAGGAGTTGATTAAAATATGTTTCTAGCCAAAAGAAAGACACAGCAGTTATATAACCTGCTAACACGGATACTTAGTGCATGGAAAAATTAAAACTCATACTAAAAATAAGTATGAAAACAACAAACACACGATCCTGAGGAAAAAAAACCTTGTTTCAGAGATGAGAAAAGAAAAGTAAGGGGCAAGGAATAAGAGCTAACCTGTTCTTAAATCATAACATCAGTTTTTAGTTTCAGTAAAAGTCCAGATCTCATAATCAGAGAACTCTGTCTGTACAGTTACAGTATCTACCATAACTCATCTAAGCAAGACACACTGTACCTCAGATCTCTCTCCCAACACTCCGTGCCGTGCAGTTGATCTCACAAAAATTCCTTTCCTGTGTTTTGCAGCTGCATCTCATTTCGGTGGCTGTAGAAAGTGAAAATCATCCCAGTTTTGCAGTCGATTTAATTCAGAACTCGCACTGTAGGAAACTGTACACTGTTGTGTTGGCTGGGGTCCATTCAAGCTTCCCGACCTGCGTAGAGATTATTACAGTGGTGTGCGCTTCAGCTTGTTTCATTTGTTATCCAGCTCGACATGAATCAATATTATAACCACCCAAGTTCTCGACTCCACACCGACCCTTAGCGCCATGAGAGCGAGCTCCCCAAAAAGTTGAATATAATTTATTGTCCCTCAGCAGAGCTTCATCTGATAACGCTTGATTTCTCTGCTTTTGATTAAGGGAGGTCATTCCAGACAAAACAAAGCTGGAGCAGTTATGTAGCATTTGGGGGACGGTGTCTCAGTCATCGTCCTCAGCAGTGAGGCCAAAATATAAATACAGCTACAGTAAAACAACTCCAAATGACGAGTGCAGAGACAAATGCTGACATCTATACAAGCAGCCTCCCTGCAGGCAACTCCTGAAGGGACACTTTGAGACACCTCGGCGTGAAATACTTCCTCGGTATGGGGATGAGGAATGATTTCACTCTGAACACCAGAGGAGGCAAATTGCAGCAGAGTGCATCCATCATGAGTCCATCCGTCAGAGAGTCCATCAAACTTAGACTGATGTGTTTGTGTCACAAATTCCCAATCTCACGGGGAAGCAGGCTGCCAACACTCTTAAAAAACTACTTTTGAGTCTGTGTGACTTTTGTTTAAAGTCTGGATTGTTGGAATTCAGCATAGTAAACCTTTAAACTGTGTGTCTGTAGCCAAATGCAAAGTTCTTACTGTATGGTGAACTTTGCACCCAAACTGCAAAGAGTGCTGAGAATGCTTCTGTCCTACTTAGCGACCTGTAGTCGCTTAACAAGGATGCATTAATGAATGTTGACACCAGGTCATAAGCTTTACTAAACCCTAACCAAAGGCGAGTCAAGGGACTGTTTGGATTTGGTGACCTGGGATGAGTTCATTCATACTGCTCATCATACAACAACTCCAAACAGAACAGAATCTTCCACAGCATTGACATCACCGCAAAGTTTTGAATTAATTATTGTATTTCAAAGATAATTACTGTATGAGGGGAAAAGGACAAAGATAGGAAATAAATTAATGAAAAATGAAAATCTCTGACATTAGAATAACTCTGACGCTGATTCAGTGAGATAACTATCCTATCAAATAATTAAGAAAATGATCAGAATGTTTCTATTTGATGCTGTAAAATTAAATCTGCTTTAAATCTTTTTTTAAGCTTCGAGCCTCAGTGTGAGGTTACATCATCAGTATCAGCAGTGTCTTTAACTCCGCTCGATGTTTCCATTCTCCTTTGATTAAACACTTACCTTAAACCGTTAGCTGTCTGACAGGATGACCACTTACTTGACAGGGCTGATACACACTGTGGAGGCTGAACAGTGATTGCGGACAACTCGCAGAGAGAGAGAGAGAGAGAGAGAGAGAGAGCAGCTATCTACTTATAACAAGTCGAGCCAACTCAGCAGGCTCTGACAAGAAAATTGGCAATTTGCTTCCACTCAGAAACGTCTGGGTCAAGAGGTCGATTGGCTGGCAGGCACACATGATAGAATCAAGATAAGCAAGCACCACCGAGTGACTCCCGCAGGCATGAGAATTAACAACCGGACCGCATTTGATCAATACCTGGAAGCGTCATATCACTGAAAGCGTTTGGGGAGTTGGTCCGATGCCTGTAATTCACTCTGCCGCTTTAGTAACTCCATTTTTGTGTTTTTAAAAACGCCTTTCCACGAGAGGACACATTATTTGTTGTGCTCAATTTGGGAGATTGGAGATCCGCCATCTGCTTTCCTTAATAGAGTCTGACCTCTCTCATTTGATGTGTCAGTAAAATTGGCAATTTGCTTCTCATCTGAAACATCTGACTGGAAAGGTCAATTCATTTCACCTCCTGTGCAGGAGCTGATGGAGTGGAGCCATGCACGGCTGCCTGTAGCGACAGAGAGGGGAGGTGCTGCTGTAGATAAGAGTTGGAATAAATAGAGACATCTTGATGGTTAGTCAATCGGTTGCCCGTTGCAAAATCTGGCTCTGCGGCAACACTTTCTCGATTGTCAGCGCTTTCCAGAATAATTCAGATGAGAACTCATCACCGTTGCTTTGCTTTGGGCGTGACAGGCAGTCAGACCAACAGTGACAGTTTATATTTTGTGAAACAGTCCATCTGGACAGTGCAGCGTTCGCCTCGTACAAAGTTGGCTCTCCTCTGCAGGGTTTGCAATCCTTGCTGACAACGTGACGCTGACCATCGTCTACCTGGGGATCAGATGGGAGAGCTCCTCCTGTCCACAAAGTGTCCTTGAGCAAAAGAATTCCAAATTATTCTACATGAGTAGGCCAGCGAGTTTGGCGTATAAGTGTATAAGTGTGTGTGCATGGAGGCAATGTAAAGCTTTTTGTACTGAAGCTGTGCAGCATCCTGTCCTTCTCAGGTGTTCACTGTGCTCTTCTCTGAATGTCCTATACAAATATGCATATTGTCATAAATAATTTGTTTTCCAAAGGCTGTTAAATCTTTTCAAAAATCGAATCTGAACTGTGAAGTTTTGGTTACTCCAGGCTGTTCATTTCGGGTTGTTGTGGTTAAAACTTTTCTATGCTTCAAAACATCCATCCATCTTCTGTATCCGCTTATCCTTATCGGGGTTGTGCTGGGGTTAGAGCCCATCCCAGCTGGCACTGAGCATTACCAGTTCATCCCACAGCTGACAGATAGCAACCATCCATGTCCACATTCACACCTACGGCAATTTAGAGTCAACAATTAATCAATTAACCTTTATGTCTTTGGACTGTGGGCGTAAGCCAGAGTAGTTAGAGAGAACCCGCACAGACACGAGGGACTCCACAGAATCCGAACCGAACCTTCTGGCTGTGAGGTGACGGTGTTGTGTGTGCGCCCTCAGTGCCCTCGAATCCTGATCAAATCAGTTTAATCAACTTTTAGAAATCTCCTGCCGGATTTATGTTAGTGTGCACCTTTTCACCTTGAGTTCTACCCTGTCTCCATCCATCATCTCAGCAAGCTGTCCATCCTCAGTTTGAACCACCTGGCAGCTCGACACGTCAGACGATTGTAAGATTCAGACACGAGTATACAGCCATACTGTAACGCTTTCGACGCCCGTGTCCAAGTGTGTCCGTGTACTCCAATGCACACGCACACAGGACGCAGACACGCCTATGAACACATGACACAGAGATCAGCAGGGCAGCAGAGGAGACAGGAAGTGCTGGATTTGGAAACGTCTACTTTCTGTTCAAACCTCCGGGGGGGAAGAACAGTGTCAAAGAGTGTTCTGCCACTGGTGGCAAGAGTAGATTAAATAATAATAAAAAACCTCTCCCTCTTCTCTCTTTGTCTCCCTCTTCTTCTCTCTCTGTCTTTGTCTCCCTCTTCTTCTCTTTGTCTCCCTCTTCTTCTCTCTCTGTCTTTGTCTCCCTCTTCTTCTCTTTGTCTCTTTTTTCTTGATGCTATTGGCAGTATAAGAAACATCATGTGTTCTCCGTATCTGCTTGTTCTGTCAGTGTTAAGGCAAGTTCTTGCTTCTTGCATCACTCTCGACTTTCTCGTATGGATTGAAGCCCATATTTTATCATTCCACTTACACTGTTATATTCTGTTAGGTCGGATTTATTTATAAAAGTTGCACTGACGCTGTTTTTTTTTTGTTTTTTTGCAACTTTATTTTGGAACTTTGCAACTTTTGTGAACGTTGGAGATATTTATGTACATCCTGAGAAATGTGTGTGTTGTTGAAAAATATAATAAATCCGATGCAGTCTGCACTCACAGGCCTGTGACTAGCAGTTATTGTATAGCTTGTATGGTTGGAAATTGCAATAACGGAGCTGATCTCCCACACAAAAGGGACAGATTCACATTTCCCCAGTAGGTAAGCAGATTTTTCAAGCGTAGGAAAGTTGAAAAGTTATTTTTTTTTGTTTGAGCTGTTCATAAATTTTTTATGAGCTCAAAAAAAAAAAAAAATCAATGCATGGAGCTCCTGAAAGTTGCAGAACGACATGACTTCTGTGAGGACGTGCAGAGTTCAGTCATGTCTCAGTTTTTACTGTTCGTAAAAGAAAAAGTTCTCGTTAACGTCGGTGATTTTGCATCATTATTTTATAAGTGATCAGGTTATTAGCAGCCACTAATATATTTTAAGCGTGTGAAGTTATTTTCTGACTTTGACTGAATGTGCTGGGTGAGATGTGATGTCACACTGTGAAGGATTAAGTTTTAGAGACCCTGTACGTGTTCCCGTACAGGACTGCTTCACTGGAACACGCCTGTAAACACTGCCAGGCGGTGATCAAAGTGAGGCAATATAAATAAGAACTGCGGCATAAATTTAAAATGAGCCGTCTGACTTTATAGTGTAAGTTACAGATTTCAAGAGCCGCATTAATAAAACATAAAAAGGTGAGTAAAATGACTGCAGGAGGTTTATTCAAACACGGGCCTTCATGTGTCGCTGTGTGCCTCAGCATTCCTGCCATGTGTCACTCAGCCACGCAACAAACAGTCTCAGTATAGAGGTGAAGATATTTATTTATTTTAGCTGTTATTATGATATTCAAAATCTATTTTTCCTCTGTCCTAGTTCTCAGATTTTATGAATCACAGCTCAGAAGTGCATGCAGTCACGATCGCAGCAGTTGAACTGATTCATGTTCAATATAAAATTAAAACGAGCTCCTTTAAAAGGTGATTTGTCCTTTCTTTTATCCCAGTCTTATGCATTCCTATTACAGTTTACATCACAGGCAACTTCTTTTCACCTCCCCGTCCAGCGATGACCGTTTCCTGCTTCTGACTTGCAAGCGATGGCAGTGATCTGCATGACGAGCTTTTGGTGAAGTAAAAACACGTTTGTTGCCCGTTCAGTCGAGCATCTTCAAGCTCTGATCCAGGTCAGGTCACATTCTCCTGCCCGTGCACTGTGCAGTTCATCAGTTCTTCATCGCTTCCATGAATTTCAACATTTCGACTGTTGGGTTGACTTCAGAAGAATCTTGGAGGCAATAAAACAGGATACAAAGTGCAATATGAAACAGGCAGTCTCCTGACGTGAATCTGTCGAGCATTTACAGCTTTAAGATTTCCACTTAAAGGAGAATTCAGTTTTGTCAAATAAAATATGTTCAAGTCTCGAGGCGCCAACTTCTCTTTCAGGGAAAGGAAACGTGACTTTAAAATGTGAATCCAGGATCTAAAAGTGTTTCATCACTTCGCCACCCAAATGAATTGAATTACTGACAGCTCTTAAAAAGAAGCAGCGTTTAGTTAAATGTACTACTGTTCATTATTTTGTTGGAACAGAAGTCATTTTCTTTTCTCTTTCTCGTGGAGCGTGGGAGGTGAAAAATTAAAACAACTTCTCTCTCTTCATCTCCATTTTTCCATCATGATTTGAATGGCAAGTGGCTGCTACGAAGAGCGCGCATTCATCCTCCATACAAATTGTGAAACTGAAGAGGAAGATTATGCTGAAGTTGGAGTCGGATGGCTCGCCGTGTGTTCTGTCAAATTTAGGGAAATTGCCCTCCAGTGGTTCCTCTCATGTGGAAGCCTGCTGTTCCAGGCTGTGCGTCCACTGGGAGTCTCTCTTTGATTTCTTTATCTGCTTGTTTTTTAGTGGAGCACACACTGTTACACAAGAAAAAGTCAAACTCTTGAAAAATGGTTTTAATAGCAGTGAAGTGTCCACAGCGGCCGCAGCTGGCACGTCCCTTTCCTCCGTTTGATGGACAGTTTTGGTCCAGACGTCTGTAAAAGCCGTCAGATATAATAACGTTGGATTTAGGGAATGATTATGGAACAATATTGCCAACAAACAGGGTAAAAAATGTGAGCAGAAGGTGAAACAAGGTTGTAAAGAAGCCAGCAGTTGAACCAGGTTATCTAAACTTACTGCAAAGAAGTACCAGCAAGGTCAAAGTTTAAGCAGTGCACTGTGGTGGATGTGTACAGCAGACTGAGTAAGACTTTGTCCTCTCTTCCAAAGAACTCCGACCAACCCAGGGTTTGTTTCCGGCCGTGCTCACTGGCTGCGTTGCTCTTGTTCTTTCCCCGTTGAGTCTATTTTTAGTAAAGGTGCTTCTGAGAGTTCAGCTTTTACTGTTGGGAGTACAGCGGTATCGTAACTGATAGAAAGGAAAACCTGAGGAACAAAAGTGTAACAGAACTTGTAAGCCCAGATGTGGTGGATGCATCTGAAATGGGTCAAATACCATCAGCTCCATCCAAGATTCATCCACAGCCAGCCTGAAATATCTGCACTGTCCGGGTGGAGATCACGGACTACCAGCACCACCACGTTATTATGTATTTATAATGTATATGAGGTCCTGCATATCGTGCCTTCTGCTTTATTTCTTTCTGTGCTTCATGCTGCATGCCAAATTTCACTTATGAGATAATATGTTTTTTTAAATTGCCGTGCGGCGCGGGCGGCTGAGGTCCCTCCGCTCTGTTTATGCAGCTCCAGACGCAGCGGGAAAGTTAAAATATGAATTATAGTGTTATTGCACACTGCCCGCTGTGGGAACAACAAAGCAGCTGCCGCCTTCTTTCTGTGGCATTACAGGTCCAGGGAGTGTTGGT
>CM024790.1:26455706-26460706 GCA_014281875.1 Nibea albiflora
GAACCCATCCGTACTTTGATGCTCTTTTGTGTGTTAGCTGCAAAACACATCCCTGATATTGTTCTTTGTGCTGTATGGACCAATTAATGAGCGAGCGTGGTGCTACAGCGGCGTGCTGCTCGGCACATCTGGAATCGGGGTGTGCTGAAGGGTGATAAAGTGTAGCAGCTACACAGCAGCGCTGTGATTAATAACTGTGCCGAACACACGCACAAGAGACTCAAATAAGAAGCAGAAAATGATGCAGTTGCATTCTGCAAAGCCCCCGTATGTGTTTCTTACTTCATCAACTTCCTGCTGCTCTGTATGTTTGAAGTAAACTATGTTTCATTCCAACTGCTGAACCAAAGATTTGAAAAGAAATGTTGAGAATATTCTCACCTGAAAATCACGATGTTATAGCATCACGTTAATATATCTGAGCAGGGAGGTTGTTCAAAGCATCTCACTTCAACCCCGGAGGCAGTTTGGACCCCATCACATACCGACAGTCAACATCTTTCAGGTTTGACTCTGATCTTTCCCTCGTGTTATCCATGTAGCTTTGCAAAACAGTCACACCTAAAGTTAAGCTCTTCTTTGCTTTAGGAAAAGATCGTGAGTTACCTGTTGTAATCAGGACCAGCCTAAACCAAGACCAAGTCATGACCAAGACCAGAGACTATCAAGCTGAGACAACGAGTCGACAACAAGACCAAGGCAGGGCGAGCTCATGTTAATACCAGAGGGCACCTCGCCTATCAGGTAGCTAACACTCACCAGATCTCTTTGGCTGATGCGTGGTCCGGCTCGCTCAGTCAGCATTGCATTGCAGGATTTAGAAGCTGCCGTGTGTTTTCTTTTGGGTTATTACAGAAGACCTGGCTGACATGCCATCGCAGTCAGCCACAGCTTCTTCTTCTCCTGTCTCCTACATTTGTTGATGTGTGAAGGGGGCAAATAAAGCAGACAATGCACGGGCGGTTTAATGACACCCCTGGAGTTGTGTTCTTGACGTGATCTATAAATAAAACTCGAGTCCTCTTTGCCTGAGATTAAAGTCGGGCCCGATAAAAATGCTGATGGTCCTGAGACCTTAAAAAGTTCTCTTGAGACCAAGACTGATCTCAGGTACTACAACACCGTTATGTAGCCTCTGATTTGACTTTGACATGAAGCCATTAACCAACACAGCAGTGTGCAGAAATGACTGACTGATACTTATCGTGTCTGTAGTGTCGGACCACCGAGTACCGACTGATACCACAACTTTTGTTACAAATTTAATAATACTGATTATTTCTAATCCTTTATTTGTCTTTTTAGATATAAAAGTTAATAAAAGGTTACAGTAATATAAATCACCTCTGCCTCGGTCAGTTCATTTATGATGCTTCATTACCTGGATGTGTTTCGCTTCTCTGAAAACTCTCCTGCAAGTCTTTTGTCAGACAACAGGTGGCGCTGGAGACTTGGATGTCTGTGCAGCGTCTTGTTTCTGCTCAGCCTGAGACTGTCACGTGTTGTTTTTTTAAATGTCATGAGAGGTGACTCGTGTTGCTGCCGTGTGGCACTTCCTTCACGGCACCGCACGGCGCTCTGTGTCATCGCATCATCACACCTTAACAACACGTTAGTTTGAAGTCATGTGACACGGGCCGGCTAAATATGTCAGGGCTGATTTGGCTGTTTTTAATTAAATCTTTCTTTCCTGTTTTCAGTTTCTCTCTCTCTCACTCTCGCTGTGTGTGTGTGTGTGTGTGTGTGTGTGTGCTGTTGTGTAGGCAGATGTTTGTGTGGATGTTTTTTTCCAGTGCCCTCTGCTCTTGTTTAAGTGTGTGTGTTTGTGTGTGTGTGTTGTGCGTGTGGGTGTATTTTTTTTGCCTGAATCTTTCCGAGGATAATAGTTCTTGTGTATAGGTGTGTTACGGCTGATGCACAATCTGTGTGTGTGTGTGTGTGTGTGTGTGTGTGTGTTTGGTGTGTTAAGAAGTAAATACAGCCAAAAACAGAGGGTGTTTACAACTTAATGCCTTCCTGAGTCCCGTTGGTGTTTAAAATCGGATTTAGATTCGTCTTCTTTTTTCTCTCTCTCGTGATTATACGTGCATTTCTGTGTGTGTACCTGCATGTGTGTGTGAGGGGAGGCGTGTGTACACTATGCATGTGTAAAATGATGGAGGAGGGTGCCAGGAAGTCAGCTTCCTAAATATTGATCCGTTTCTCCCTCGGGGTCCTACAGGAAGCGTCTATCACTTCCTGCTCTGCTCTGTTTGGTTCTGTCGTGGTTTTATAGGCGAGAAGCGGCGCCACAAAGAAACGTCTCTGAGAGGAAGTTCTGTTACGACCTCAATTATCAGCTTTACTCCTTCCAGTAATTATGCTGAAGAATCAGTGTTTTATTATGAAGATAATCTAATGTATAATCTGGCGTCTGGGCCTTGACTGACGGCTGTGATTGACAGGTTGTTTACTTGCCATTGGATCTGCACTGACGGTGTTTCTTCAGGTCGTATAATAGAATTCATTTGTGTTTTGCAGTGTGAGGTCTAAGCGGCTTTATTAATGAACCTCAAAGGATTCCCTGTGACTTGAAGCTGCGTGACAGCGGATTCATTTAGAAGTGAAATGAGAGTGTCGGGTGACAGTTTGAGTGACGGTTTAAAGTACTGTCCTTCCCGGTTATTGGAGTTCAGCATCAGACTGTGCCATTTGCCTGAAATTGGCTCTCCAAACTACTGAACAGCTTTCATGTTATTCATCTTCTCTTTTCTCTGTAATCTGCATCCCAGTTAAAGGTTGGATGTGTCCTACGAAACCAGCGGAGAGAAAAGTGTTCCCTCCATATTCATTAGTTGGGAATCTTCACGTCTCTTTATCACCCCCATCAATACTCCCCCCACCATCCTTTAGGAGAAATCGATGCTCCAGGTTCCTCAGATTTCCCCCCCGAATGCATTTAAGCCACATTTCAAATCATATATTTCACGTTCAATCAATACACCTTCAGCGTAACTGGACACATTAAGCTATTCGCCATCAGTGTGACCATTAAACTGGTCACACACCCGTGATTGAAGCCCAGTGAACTGCTGACCAAACCTTCTGGATGTTTAAGTGACTTTTTTTATCAGTCGGTGTTCGCTCAGATTTTCTGTCCACACGCAAGAGGACACACATATTCTCATGAAGAGAACTTTAAAACTCCATTTATACTCATCGGATTTGGACACATCGGTCTCAGGAGTCAGCTTGAGCACCGTGACATGTTGTCCAACTATTTAAACACCCCAGAAATGAATCCTAAAGAACACAGCGTCTCCAGCAGTACAGGTTTACATGCAGTAATTAGAGGGCTTCACACACAGGCACAGACGCATTATTGATCTTTTTTTGTTCTTTTGCAACTAAGTATAAAACACCCAGGCTGTGAAATAGCCCTACTCTCCCTAAAATAGACTGTTGCTATGTGGATGTAGGACTCCCTCCGTCTCTCAGTCAAAAACTCTGCTGCTTCCTTACTTCATCTGTTTATGCTGTTTCTAAAAAGCTGAAAATAATGATAGCTCTCACAAACATTTCTCTCTTCCCTCACTCCTAGCTTCCTAGCTTCCTTCCTCCCTCCCTCATCCTCACACTCTTACCTGTCACCTCTCTTTTTCCACCGCTGTATGAGCCACCTATTCCTCACCAAACTCTCCTTTATGGGCTGTAATCTGTGTCTCCTCTCTCACCGCGACTAAACAGCTTTATTCTTGGCTTCACTTTTCCCCTCTCTTTACTCCATCTTTTCTCTCTCTCTCTGCTTCACTCTCCTTTCATCCCCCCATCGCGCCTTTTCTTCTTTGTTATCCACATTTTGTCATTCCTTCCTCTTATCTGCTCGGATGTTCTCATCCCTCCCTTCCTCCACATCTCCCCCCTTTTTTCCCCCCTCCGCTCCTCTTTTTCAACACCGCCTTGTCCACCTCCTTCACCTCCTCATCTCTCCATTCTTCTCTTCCGCTGCTGAGCCCAGCCATTTGCCGCTTTGATCTCTCTGTTATTTTGCTATATAGCTTACCCTTCAACCTCCCCTCCACCCCCTCAACGCAGTTACCATGACACTGAGAAAGAGAGAGAGAAGGATTGTAAGAAGTTGGAGTCATGCAGAAGAAGATGCAGAGTTTGAATTATAGGAAAAAGAGCGAGTGAAGGGATTTAGCGTTGGGGGCGAGAGAAAACAAGACGGAAAGCGACAAAGAGAGAGAGAGCGATGGATGAAGAATGAGGAGAGAGAGAGAGAGAGAGAGAGAGATAAACAGCCATTTTATTCTCATTTAAAAGAAATAAAGATTCATTATTCCTGTTTGGGAAACACATGAAATGTAATGGCACAGTCTGGACTTGAATCCTCCCATTGGTGCAACAAAAAAGTTCAACTCAACTCTAATTATCATTATTTCATCAATTATAATTGTTGTTAACGTTATTACTGTAAGTGCTAAATGAATGTAGACTTCCTGCGGTTTGTTTCTGGTTCCACTGTAGAGAAAACTTCCCTGTCTTTCTCTCTTTGTCCTCTGTCCTCTTATTTATTTTGGAGTCATTCTGTCCCTTCATCGGTGAAAGATACAAAAGCTCAACAAAATGAGAAAGAGTAAGAAAAACAGTGCGACGTCGTCCTGCGAGGTGCTTCCACGCCGACGTTCCTCCATCACTTTAGCACATGAACTGAATGCTAACGTAAGCATGCTGAAAGATTAAAATAAACTAGCGCATACTGAGAGTAACTGATGTGATAATTGATGGATTTTTGTTATTGATAAAAGGCTGCGGAGCTCCTGTTTCCCGGTGAGTGAGTTTGATTTGGATGGAGGAAGTTCTCGGCTAGGTTTTTGGGATCATCATTCACTCTCACTCGGATGCTTCAGCATGAAGTGTCATTACAGCTGCAGACTGACCTTCAGACTTCTTTTTTTCACACCCAGAGGGCATCATTTGTATAAAAATGTGAGATTTCTTCTGTATTGATTTCTGCA